>JBAMNC010002290.1:0-50047 GCA_037902135.1 Cetoscarus ocellatus | reverse complement strand
ATTTTAGATTTTTGACCAGTGCTGTGCCGGCACACGGAGTGAGCTGTGACCGTAACTTCTACACACTCAGTCTTCTGATCATCGTCGTTGCTCCGTCTTACCTCAGATGTCTTCATAAAAGCAATGAGTTGAAAACTGAAGTCAGTAGTTTGTTCAGCTTTTCACATATTTTGAGAAAATAATACAGCCTGAAGACCCTTTTATATATGTGTTTTATTTTTAAAGCCAAAAAGATACTTAACGGTGCATGTCTTGTGTCCAGTCTCTGCACTATTTCATTAGATTTTTAAAAATGTGGTTTGATTTCTTCTCCAACATGAAAAGATGTGATCAACAAATAGAAGAAGTTTTAGGTTTGTAAGGGATGCACAGTATTGGATTATTGGCCATATTTATAAACTTGTTAGTAATATTTTTTTGGACAAAAGTTTGCAGTCTTCACCTGACAAAAAATGTTCCTCTTTCTTATTCTTTGACAGTTGATTTGCATTGGAAACAGAATAAGAAACAAGAAAAAGAACATTTTCCTAAAAAAAACCCCATAATGTTGGTGTCTTGATAAAGACATGAAGTTAAATTGAGGTGAAACTTCATGTTACATTAAGACATTCTGCTGATATTTCAGCCAATATAGGGGATATACACTGCGGAGATATCGGCTGTAAATATCAGCAGAATTTTTCATATCTGCAGGTTACAAAGATGCAACCATCTTAATGTTTGATGTCACTAGTAGTTAACACGTGACCAGTTCTTTTGATGAAATTTCAAATGCCCATTGATTAAGGATATTTATTTTAAAAGCGAGTTTTATCAAATCTTAGAAATGTATTGATCCCATTATTTTACTGCAGTAGTGAGTCCTGTGAAGACCGCCTGGTTGCTATTCGGTGCTGCCAACAGAGGGCGCTGTGGCGCCGTTAAGCTTCTACATCCGCCATTTAAGACAGAAGAGAGCACGAGCCTCAGGTAACTTTAAGTCTTTTTAAGGTGGGAAAACTTCACTTAAATAAAAGTTGTCTTATTAAGCAAAACAGATCAGTGCTTAAGCATTAATAATATATAACGCAACCTGTAAAGATGAGATAACCTGAATGATGTGTCAGCAGAAAGCAAACGATCCTGAATGACTGAGCTGCTGCAAACTGCGCTGAACTTTGCTTTAAAACAGTGAAACAGATTAGAATAATGAAGTCCTACCTCTTAATATGAACCATTTCTTCTAATTGTTTTAAATTGTTCACATCAAAACTTAACATTGATGTTATAAATCTGATGATAAATGCTGCTTCGTATGAATGTGCATTTTTTAAGGTAAACAACAGGGATGGTACCACATCATCAATTTGGGAACCATGTTGGTCCTATTTTACTATCAGTCAGCAGGATGACAGCTGACTTAACCCCATCTGGTACTTTATTGTTCTTAATGTATTAATGGAGTAATGTCTTTTTTTAATATATATTTCAACACTATTTAGGTCATTTATTTTATGTAGTTGTTTTTTATTATTATTTAGGGATGAACAATGTTATCCGTTTGATATCGGTATCAGCCAATTTCAGCCTAAAAAGTTAAGTACCAGTATCGGCTGAAATTGAAATTTTTGCAAATATTTACAGCTGAAATATCAGCCTCACATATATATCGGCAAATAACACAAATGTACAATATTGATGCACTTTGTCATCGCTGCATGGGCACATTTAAAAATCAAGGGTTTCATTTTTGCAGGAGTTAAATGTCGTTTTTCTTGTTTTACATCTGTTCTCCGCAAAAATATACTGTAACACTGAAAGAAACAAGTCCATTTTTGTTAAGTACAGAGCTTGTACTCTTTACCAGAAAATTTGGTATCAGCGATAATGAACTAAAAAATATCGGCATATCGGATATCGTCAAATATCCAATATCGTGCATCCCTATTACTATTTTTAATTTTATTTATATATGTACTTACTTATTAGCTTATTCCACCCTGTAAAATTTTTACCTTCATGTAGAATTGTATTATTGATACTTTTTTACCTGCCCGATATAATTATGCCACATGTGTGACTGTCATGCACTAAATAAAAACTTGAGTTGAAAAAAAAAAAGGGTGAGAACCTTTGTCTGCTTCCTGTGGGCGTGGTTAAAGTTAATCAGCCAATACCAAACCTCACCTGCTGTTCCTGCTCAGAGCTCCTTCAGACTTCTCCTCTCCACCTCTGATTTGTCCTTTTTGTGTCCAGGATGCCTCGTATGCAGCCGTTCTATGCAGAATTCTTCGACCCTCCTCTGACTGAAGACGTGGAGCAGCTTCTCGCCCGCTTCCAGCAGACGGACTCGGTTAGGTATCAGGTCTTCTCAGCCGTGTGGAGGGAGATGTGCTTCTCTGACATCTTCCTGGGTCTGACCCGAGCAGGTGAGGCAAAGAGGTTCATCAGGGTCACTCTGGCTACGGCCATGAAATACTTCCTGCCTCCCTACAGCTACCAGGTTCGAGTTGGAGGCCTGTATCTGATGTTTGCCTTCTACCACATGCAGCCTGCAGCCCCTCCTGTGCAGATTAGGCTCCCTCTGGGGTGCTGGGTTCATGTTGAGAAGTTCCTGAAGGACTCGGTGAATTCGGGGCATCTTGACGTGATCTACATTTATCAGAAACTCGTCCAGAGCAAAGCCATCCACTACACCGCCATGCCTCACTTCCTCTCCTTCAAGAAGCTGAGGAGACCTAAAACAGAGCCGGTCTGTGCTGAGTTTCTGGAAAGGACCTCCGCCGTGCAGGATCTCCTCTCTGCTGAGATCCTGGAGGAGGTGACAAACATCCAGAACCAGTATGAGAAGCTGAAGGAGGCCACAGCGGAGGTCAAAGGTCAAGCCAACATGAGCCAACGAGACCTAACCTCACGCATGAAAGCCTGCATGTCCGAGTTCCTCACATGGCAGCAGAAGAATTTCTCCAAAGACGATAAAAACAACTCTGAGGAAGAGGACAAGGACGAGAAGAAGAAGTCCAGTCAGAGCAGGGCCAGCCTGGTGTCCTCCATCAAGAAGAAGAGCTTCTCCAACTTCCAGGCAGCGCCAAAATCAAGGAGGCACCGCCAGGGCGAGATGGTGGACTCTTCAGGCTCTGGAGCAGAGCACCCAAAGGGGGCCACGCAGCAGAAGAAGCCCCCGTCCCTGAAAGCTCGGACCCAGAAGAATCTTGGAGTGAAGGAGAGCGGGAGCCGGAGCAGGATGTGGCTCCTGACCGCCCCTGAGCAGAAAGAGAAGGAGCCAGTCAAAAAGAGGGTCCAGCAGAAACCAGGTCCATGAGACAGGGGGGAGGACTCTGGGTCAAAGTGCCTTTTGTGTTCATTCAAAGAGAAAATATTGGAGAAAATGGTTTGATTTAAATATAGACTAAAGAGTACATTTCAGTTTGTCTGCGAAAACACTTTAAAATGAATAAAAATGAATTGTGAAAGTCTCCACTCACCTCACTGCCACTTTCTTGACCATGACGACAAAGGATGGAGGAGGTTCTTGAGTTTAATAAATGACTTTTTGTTAAAATTAAAAAATAATGGGTGGAGGATGCTTTCATTGTTTACAAATTGATTTAAAGAAAATCGGATTAATTTCAAATCTGTTTCTGTAAAATAGTTGGATCAAAAAAATGTTTCTCAGGACTTGAAAAATTGTTTGTTTTAGTAAAACAGCTTGACTTTTTGGTCTTAAATCACCTGATGTGGAGCTTTACTTCACACATTTTTTTCAGTGCCTGAGGGGCAGCACTGTTTCATATTGTTAAGCAGGGTACACACATAAGGATTTTCTAAATCTGAAGAGATTTTTTATCTGTTAGAGACCCCATACAAGAAGATAAAAAATCAGGCATTAAACAGTTTTGATCGTACTGTGTAATGTGGTGTACTCCGATAATCTCAACTTTTTTTTGCCACCATATTGCTGAATTTAAAACTCTGTAAACCTATCTTTGACTTTTTATCCTCAATCACCTCTTTGAATCGTGTATGTAACCCTAATTATATCCACTGGGTGGTGCTGCTATACATAAATATCATTGTCTAAAATCTGTGGGAAAAAAATGGAAGTGGCTCTGTGCTGCACAGCTCCTCAGAAAACTCACAGAGTAAGAGCAAGGTTAAAGGTTATTTTAACAAATTTTGCTCTCTGTGATTTCTTTATATGAAAAAAAACAATGTTGGAAGAAATTAAAGAAATCCATCCATGCCCATAATAACCCTGAACAGATAAATCAACCCACAAGTTGACCTGCATATCTGCTTCCCAATTGGTTGATCTGAAAAATAAAACCTAAAATGTTGCTAAACGAACAGGCAGGAACACAATTTTACCAACAAATAATGTTTTCCAAATCTATTTCTTAATGTGGAAGTCAAAGGGTTAATGACTTTTTAAAAAAAAAAAAAAAAGCATGTGATAATAATAATAATAATAACTTTATTTGTATAGCACTTTTAAAAACAGGTTTACAAAGTGTTTTGACAAACAGTCAAGAACATACAGACATCAATTACAAGAACTTCAGCACAAGGAAATACAAAAAAACAAAAAACAAGGCACTGTTACAGAAAAACACAAGAGGCATAAGAATGTCATAAGGATCCAGACCTGCAACGAAAATGTGACCAAGAGGACCAAAATAAAAATAAAAAAACATAAAACCAGTAAGAAAAAGTAAAAAGGGAGTGAAAGTAGAAAACAGAAGAACAATTATAAATAGAAACAAATAGAAACAAACATAGAAGATGTAAATTAAAGAGGAGGGACTAAAAGTAGTAGGAGATAAAAGATAAGAGCAATAGTGACTAAAAAGCTAAAAAGACAGTGAGAAAAAGACACCACATAAAAGCAAGTCTGTAAAAGTGAGTACCAGCAATCTGAGGTTAGTAAAAATACTTTCTATCCTAATTTGTGCATTATGTAGTACTGGTTTCTCATGATGATTAATACTGAGCAGTTGTTTTATGTTTTCTTTATATTCCTTTTTTTTTTTCTTTTTTTTTTTAATGATTGGTGGGCCCCATTGAGTGAGGTGAAGGGCCGCATGAGGGCCCCGGGCCGCCAGTTGCCCACCCCTGCTCTAAAGCGTAACAGCGCCATCCAGTGGTGAATCAGCGGCACCGCATCAACAAACGCAGCCCGGAAATCTCTCCGTTAGTTCCCGCAGAGCTTCCTGTCTGCCTCTAATCCACTTGTTGCGGAGCGGAGACGAGAAAGCTGCCCTCAAACTTCACCTAAAGTCTCAAAATGGCGGACGCGGACCGGTCAGAGTGAAGCAGCGGCTGTTAGTGAGACTTTAACGCGGCGGCGGAGCACCATGGTGGGGCTGAGGGAGGCCGTGGCTCTGACGGCGGGGTTGGCGGGAGGAGTCGCCTTCCTGGTCTGGATCACGGCTGAGAGGAGGAAGCCAAAGAGGGAGCCCGGAGGAGATGGGACAGGGACCAAAGAAGAGGACAGAAAGGAGGAGACTGAGGAAGAAGTGAAGGCTGCGGAGGAGACGGTGGAGGTTTCAGCTGCACCGCCCAACACCTCTGAGGTAAAGCAGCAGGTAGATCTGTGTGGCCTTAAACAAAACGAAGTCTGCTTTTATAAGGAAATACTGACTTTAAACCGTAATTAAATGTTCTACATCAAACATTCAGCTCAAATGAAAAAATATATCAGAAGAACATATTCATGGTTTCGCCGGGACAGCCGTTACTATGCAACGAACAAACAGAGTCGCTCAAACCAGAAAACATTTATTAAATCATTTTCTTAGTTTAATTATAAATCAATATATGTAATGTCCCCGTTTTTAGCCCGCTAAAGTAGCAGGTAAACCGTTAAATACTTCCATGATTACGCGTTCACAACCGTTAACAAGTTCTGACCTGTTGATGTTGCATTCTGGGAAATGTAGTCGCAGCAGGATTGAGCCAAGGCTGCTTGATTATCTCTTAAAATAAGGGATTCATAGTTACAGATTTAAGCAGATGTTCAATGTCCCAGGCTTTTTTAGCCTACACAACTACACATATGCTACTTTATTAGATACACCCATTCAACTGCACAACGTTGGATTTTCCCAATATGCTGATATTTCTGATCTAATTATCACAGACACTGATATTTTTTGGTAAAAGAATGCAGTGTCCATGTCACTAAAGTTGACCTGTCCCTAACTTGTAGCATCTTAGTACCTCCGCCAAGGAGGTTATGGTCCTCATTAGTTTGTTAACAGGATAACTCCAAAAGTGATGAACAGAATTTGATGATATTTTTTAGGGAATATTAGTTATGGCACAAGAAAGAAGTAACTTGATTTTGGTGGTATTCCAAATCTAGACAAGATCCAGTATTTTTTATCAATTATTTTTTGTCAACAGTACGAGATAGGGCAAATACCGTCAGATGTGCCTTGGATGGTTTTGCTCTTGGAGCATTTCTAGTTAATGTTAGAAACGGATGTAAAACAAGATAAACATTTTATTCTCTGAAACGATTATGTTGATTTTTCAGTGTAGACATTAAGGTGAGGTGTCAAGGTAACTTCATCCATCATGACATATTCCAGGTGACATAAGGGATATATTTGGCTTATAAGTATGGCCAGAATAACCTTGCAGTGCAGTTGGATCTGCCTGATTCAATGTCTGTAATCAGGCAGATCCATCTTACCAGCCCAAAGCAGCACAGCCCAATCAGCGTCCTCAGGAGCAGGAAGAGGTTGAAGCTACAAGCTTCGGTATTGGCAGATATTGAAATTTTTGCAGGTATATCAGCCACACATATCGGCCATATATGGGCTGGAATATCAGCAAACTACGCGAATGTACAATATTGATGCACCTTCTCATCACTGCGTGGGTACATTTAAAAATCAAGGGTTTCATTTTTGCAAGAGTTAAATGCTGTTTTTCTTGTTTTACATCTGTTCCTCGCAAAAATATACTATAACACTGAAAGAAACAAGTCCAATTTGTTAAGTGCAGAGCTTGTGCTCTTGACCAGAAATATCAGTATCTGCAATAATGAATTTAAGAAAATATCGGCATATAAGATATTGGCAAAAATCCAATATCTGATATGCCGATTTTCCATATATGTGGGTATCAATCAAGATAAGTTTTGCAATATAATCATATTGGGCATTTGCAGAAAATATCCAATATATATATAAAATTGGGACTGTTTACTGACTTATTTATAATCCTGTCATAGTGGTTAAAACTGTAAAAATATCAAAACTATTAAATTCTCACTCTGATGAAAGAGAAGACAGACAGATAATAGCATGAGAAATAAGAAGTATCATTTTTGGTTGTTAAATGGAATAAGAAAAGTGGCTTTATCCAGTTTTGGAAAGGAGGAACATTAGTTTTTTAATATATGTATTTTAATAATGCATCTTAAAAGTTCATAAAAAAGAGTCCTGTCCAGTGAGTATCTGGTCTCTGTGTTGCAGTCAAAGCCTGTGGAGTCAGCAGGGACTCAGGTGCTCGTCCTGGGCCTTGATGGAGCAGGTAAGAGCAGCCTCCTGCAGTGTTTGGCCTCGGGGTCTCTGGAGCAGGACATGGAGCCGACTCAAGGCTTCAACGCCGTCTCTATCAACAGAGAAGACCTGCACATCGAGTTCTTGGAGAGTAAGTCTGAATTGACGAGAGCATGCCATGAGTTATCGGAGTGATCTGGTGTCATAACCACCTGTGTGTCTGTCAGTCGGAGGTAAAGAGGACCTGCGGCCGTACTGGCAGAGGTACATGTCCAAGGCCCTTCTACTCGTCTTTGTGGTCGACTCCTCCAAACCGGAGCTCTTTCCACTTGCCAGGGAGCATTTACACCAGCTGCTGGCAGGACACCCCAGCCTGCCTGTCATGGTGCTGGCCCACAAACAGGTGAGTGTGACAGAAAGCACTTCAGACTGTTGTCAGTGAAAACCTGTGTGGTGCTCGACCTTAAAGAATCTGCCACAGAGGAATAAGCTTCAGTCAGCTGTTCTTCTGATTTTACACGCTGGTGCTCACTTTGTGGGGGAAGCCCAACAGTTGGCACAAAATTAGCTTGTAGTGGCTGTTAGCTTGTTAGAGAGTTTTGGACTGTCTATGTGCCCTCTCGAGTAGGGCTGGAAAATATATTGATTAAATCATATTATTTTCTGCACAAGATTTTTTTCTTGACTTACTAGAATTGTAAGTTGTTGCAATGTTTGAAAATATAAATACTGTAAATTTACACCTTTCATGATTGTAGGCTCTGTCAAGTAGGACTGAACAATTTCAGGAAAAGATCTGCGATTTTCTGGCAGATATTGCGTTTTTATTCAATTTGCGATTTTATTCAAATCAAGCTTCAGTGCAATATTCATTATGTTTACAGTATAGACAAAAGAAAATTAATGATCAAATGCACATAACACATTATTCATCATCTAATATTGATGACAAATAATCTGTTTCATGATTTAAGGGACATTTCAACTTCTACTCCTAAACAGAGGCTTTGTGTTGTTGACCTGCTTACCAGCACTTCAGTAAATGCAAATTCCCTGCTAATTTGTAAAATAGTATGTGTAAAATAGTTGACACAACAGATCCTGGGTCAGTCAGGAGCGCTGCAAAAATTGCAGCTTTGGCGATCACATGATTGAGTTGTCTGAAATTGCGATTTCCAAAAACAATAAATAAATCTTTCAGCCCTGCTGTTCAGCTTTCAGTGTTCATGTAGACAAACCTGCCTATGTTTGAATTACATAATAAACATTTTATGACACACACTTTGACTTCAATAGGGAAATTCTGTTTAGTTTGGGAATATATTTTGACAACATAAAGGCAAAACTTGATTCATGACATTTTTGTGTCACTCTGAGTATTTATTTATTGAGAGGAAAAAAATGATTACAACCTTAAAACGAGTGTTGTGAAAAAAATCAGGGATTTTAATTTGAGGTCATATTGTCCAGCCCTATTCACTAGTTATTGCAAAGGCTTCTCGGCAGAAGAAGGAAGTGTCACAGTGACAGAATAACCCTCAGGAATTGGCTGAGGTTTCCTGAGATGAACTGACTATTTACTCAGTGGGTCAACAGTCCAACCAAACAGACTAAGTTACAGAGGATGGACATCTTTGTGAAGATGAAAATACTTCTACAGTTTAGTTTATGGTCATAGTGGTGATAAATTGGCTTCTGTGCAGTGCTGTGCTTTGCTTTCCTGTTGTTTTATAGCCACTGGGTGCAGAGAGATAGTAAGGGGATTGAGATGATCACATTTCAGCAAAACACATTTTAAAAGAATCTTTGTCCCTGTATAACATAGAAAACAATGTAATTAAACACGGAGATGACAGTTAAGGGCCTGTGTTGTGATGGTTTTTAAGCAGAGGACTTATTTTCTTTGTTTCTTTCATTTAGTTTTATTTTCTGGGGTGACAGCCAGACTTATCCTGGCAAAAGTAGTTTTTGTTTGTCAGTCAGTCACCACCACTTTTAATAAAGCCAACTCAAAGGGTGAAAAGTGTAAAACCCAACAGCCTAAAATCCTTACAACAAAGGGGAATGAAAACACAACTCAGCAAGTTTTCTTTTCAAATGAAGTTTTTTATTCAGGATTCAAAAGCCCCTCCAATAAACCCAAAGTAATAAAAAGTAAGGAGAATCAAAGGCCTGTCTTTACAGTACTCACAGGCAGAATTTTGTCTGCTGAAATCACTTTTAACATCGGTTTCTGTGCACGTCTTGACCATGCTTAAAGGGATAGTTCAGTTTTTATGAAGTGGGGTTGTATGAGCTCCGTATGGCCACTAAGTACATTAGATGCAGTAGAAAGTTCTCTCCTCTCCCTCAGTAAGCCACAGTCTGTAAACGTTTGTGACGCAGAACTAGCAGCAAACAGGATAGTATTGTACCAAATACAAAGGGTATTTTCTCCGCCTACAAGAACTCCCACTCCCTTGAATTTTTTTTGAGTGCATTAACTTTTCAGAAAATTAAAGTTTATTTGGATATAAGCAACTCATGTCACATATTCCTCCACGTAGCGCTGCCGCGATGCCAGATAAACTTTATTTTTCTGAAAAGTTAATGCACTCAAAAAAAATTCTAGGTAGCGGAACCTTAAACTGTGGTATTATTTTTTGATGGGAGTTCTTTTAGGCAGAGAAAATACCCTTTGTATTTGGTACAATACTTCCCTGTTTGCGGCTGGTTCTGCGTCACAAACTTTTACAGACTGTGGCTTACTGAGGGAGAGGAGAGAACTTTCTACTGCATCTAACGTACTTAGTGGCCATATGAAGCTCAAATAACCCCATATGTATATATATATATATATATATATATATATATATATATATATATATATATGCCTGTGCTCAAAATATTGATACAACAAAGTATGGTCACGCAATCCTTAGGGAAACATATATTAATGCAGATTCTCCAGAAGCTAGCGGTCTCAATGTTTTGACAGTTGTTGTCAATACACTTTGGGTCATGTTAACAATGGCACAGTTCAAAGTAGAAAACCAAGTTACATGACTTTGGAATAAATCAAAAAGTTGCAAGGGAGCTTTTTTGGTGTGCGGACCATTTTGTACATTTTAACATAGCATACCAAACCATCTTTGGGGACCTGAATTTAAGTTTCTTAAGTTGTAGAATTTTTTAAAACTCATCCTTGTTCTTTTTCATCCTGTAATAAAAAACAAAAGTTGTCGGGAATTCTGTTAGAAGTGTAGTCAATGTTCACAATTTACGTGTATCGGGATACATATTGTGTCGTGGCCACAGTGTTGGGATAAGTATCGTGTGGTGAGGTTGCTGGAAATTCCCAACCCTAGTAGACATATAGATAGACAATTCCCATGAGGTTCAGGAAACAGTAATGGATAGTATTCATACCTGACTATATAGGAGTCTATATTTAACTCTTTATATTACAATAGACTTCTGATTGTAATAGACCCACTAAATCTTGTTCTTAATATCCATAGATTTTGACTTGTAAGATTGGTTATCTATCCTAACCACTGTTTTAATTCAAAATGAGATCCATATCCATTAAAAGAACTAAACATCTGACTTAATCATCTTTCTCTTCATATTCTGCTCTTGTTTCCAGGACCTTTCAGGAGCCAGCAGCATCACCGACCTCCACGAAAGCCTCTCCCTCTCTGACGTCGGAGATCGCAAATTGTTCCTCATCGGTACTCACGTGAAGAGGGGAGATGCAGAGCTCAGCTCAGGTGTTCAGGATGCCCGGGACCTCATCTTCCAGATGGTCTGTGACAGCAAATAAAACCACACTGGACTGGTGGATGTAATCCTGTCTTTTATAAGAAAAGTAACGGCACCTTTCACTGATATTTTTCACTACAAGATGGCTTCAGATGTTTTATTTATTTTGAAAGAGAAATGTTTGAACTCTTTGTACGATGCGGTGTAGCTTGGTATAAAAAAACTCCCAGATTCTGGGTTACCTCGGTCATCTTCACCAAAGATTTATTTTTGTTTCACCCAAGCAGATGATCAACAAAAGAGCTTTTATATTTTCTTCAACTCGACACATACTGGTAACCTCAACTTTTTTCAAATGTTGCTGAATACTGAGTCACAAGCAGAGAGTGGACAGTCTGTAAGCATCTTTACCACTCTGTTTTTTTTTTTTGTTTTAGCACGGTAAAAGCACAGTTTGCTGATCTGACTGTTTCACAGGGCTCTGTTGTATGCCTGCTGCAAAGCTTTTTGGTGTGCTGAACTGTTTCTATTTGTGATCTTCTCCTTTTCTTTTTACACTCAGCACTCATGTTATTTAAATAGAACTTGGACTTGTACACCTGTGAAGGGCCAAAGGTAGAGATGGGAATTGATAAGATTTTATTCATAAGAATGCCATTATCGATTCTGCTTATCGAACAGTTCTTTAACGATTCATTAAGATTTCTGAATGGCAAAAGTTGGCCTAAGTAGGTTTTAAGTGAGGGCAACAGCCTACATGTGTTAATTTTGTTGACTAATGATTTTCGTCATAGTTTTCGTCAACAACCTTTTTTCCCCTGACAAAAACTAGACATTAACTAATAAAAACAAGTGCACATGGACAAAAACTAAAACTAAATTAATTTGACAGAGACTTAATCCAATCAGACCTAATTTCATCATGTAGAAAGTAGGAACAAGTTAGGAATATATCCAATCACAGCTACTTTGGTTGTGTGGAAAGGTTGGATGAGTCAAGAGGGACGTCCAATCACAGCTGCCTTAGCTTCATGGTGGCAGGGTCCAAGTGTAAAACATGAGTTCAGAAATTCAAGGAGACATAAAAAATGCCTTAGCCTTTACACTCCGTATTTTAGTCGACTAAATTTACAGTAGATTTCGTCGACTAAAATGTTATAAAATTTCGTCAGCTAAAACTAGAGTAAAATTAAAACAATTTAGATGACTAAATTATGACTATAGCTAAAAGGTATTTTAGGCAAAAGACTATAACTAAAACTAAATTAAAGAATGCTGTCAAAATTAACATTGCGTCCAACCCATCACTCTTGATATTTAAAGGATAAGTTCGGTTTTTTGACACCTGGACCTTATTTTTAGGATTAAATACGCTCGGAGACTCACCCAGACAATTTTGGCGGAGCTCGGAGCCGTTTTCGAGCAATTTAGATCCATCCGACGGCGTTTTTCTCTCAAACCATAGTAGCAGACGGGGCCAGAAATCGAAGCCCCTAAATTAGACATTATCTGCTGCGAAATTCACAGTTTTATCACCATGTAGGCTCAACTTCGTTGTTATGGTCATCCGGGGCTTTACAAGGATGGGTAACTTTTGGTGACATCATAGACATGCACCGCAAGAGCGCAGCTGAGTAAAGCCGCTGTTGTTGCTAGGCTACACGGCTGTTTTTGTGCAACATGGCGGAATATTTATCCAATGTAGAAGTGTCTGACAATGACTTTGAGTATAATGGATGCCCGTATAGTTTTGAGCCAGAATATACCGACGAGGAGCTATTTGAAAGGAGGATGCAGAGGGAAAGAGCCGAACAGCTGGCCAGAGAACAAGCAACCACTGCACATCCACGAATGGGGGCTAACTGGTGGTGTTGTTGTGGACATTGCATGGCAATGGCAACAGAGGAGGAGTGAGTTTCACAGCAGATAATGTCTAATTTAGGGGCTTCGATTTCTGGCCCTGTCTGCTACTACGGCATGAGAGAAAAACGCCGTCGAATGGATCTAAATTGCTCGAAAACGGCTCCGAGCTCCGCCAAAATCGTCTGGGTGAGTCTACGAGTGTATTTAATCCGAAAAATAAGGTCCTGGTGTCAAAAAACCGAACTTATCCTTTAATGTGTGTAAACCAGGGGTGGGTATCTTGGTGCCACATGCGGCCCTCCTACTCTCTCAGTATGGCCCACCAGTCAATTTGAAATATCAAAAAATGCATTTTAGTGAAGGAAACATGACAAAATCTACCATGAATATATTAAAATAGCAATATTTCATAGAAAATGAAGCTGTAATTATCTCTTTAAAATTCCCTTTTGTGCATTATTAACTGTTAGTTCAAATAAAAATTAAACTGTTGGTAAAATAAATAACTAGTAAGTTTACTAAAGCCACACGTTTATTGTTCCATTTTAACAATGCAATTTGAGTAATCAATTTATTAAACTGAAATAGGCCATTTCCCCTTTTTGCATTTTGAAGCTCTGTTTAGAACCTTCTTAAGATCCAACAGTGCAAATGTAAATTCTTGCAATTTTCAACTGGTCTTAAAATATTGATCAGGAGTGTCTAACTTAAGTCCAAGCACCAGCAAAGTGTCGACTCTCTCAGGGAATCAGAGCTGATTGGTTTGAATCCTGTGTAAAGTGTACACTGAAATATAATTATGCATTAATCAGGCAACTTGGCCCATTTGTTTTGTGATCCGTGCTCCTGGATTGTGCCCTGTGTAAAAACAAAACTGAATTCGACATGCCCCAAATCACTTCACGTCACACCCCGTTACCGGCACACTTCAGGCCAACAAAACAGGACCAGTAATATTCACCAGGTGGACTTTTCAAAAACCAAAAACATGTGGGAGAGGTACCTGGTTATGAGTTAATTTTGGTACATCAGATGATTTTAGGGTCTTTGTGTTTTCTCTGCGTGGCCGCCAACAAGCAGAGCTTATTGTTACAGCTCCATGAGAAGAGCTTGTGTGACTTGTGTGACTGTTCTTAGCTTTAAAACTTTTTTATGTTACATTAAAAGAAGAGTAAAGGGGTCGAGGCATGAGGGAAAAATGAGAGGAAGTCAACAGAAGCTTCAGTAATGTAAAATGTTGATGACATTGACGTTAATTTTTTCTGGCATTTAGAGTTTTATTTTTTTAGTTTTAGCTATTTGATTTTTTTCCCAACATTTTCTTGAAATTTTAGCCATTTTTTGAAAAATTGTGGCTTTTTTTCTTCAAAGTTTTGAAAACATTTTCAACATGTTGTCTTTTCTCTAAGCACTTTGGCTTATTTCAACATTTTATCTTATTCAAATATTTTTCTTAAAATTTGTGACTTTTTCCCCTATTTGTTCTCTGTAGTTTGTCTTTTTTTGATACTGTAATTTTTTGTCCGTCTTTTTGACTTTATTCCCTCGACAGCTTGACTCATCTGTCGTCAGTTCAGCTCAAGTTGTTAATTTGACATCATTTTCAACTTTACTGTCAACACTTTTTCATTTATTTCTCCGTATTTTACTTTAATATACTGTACATTATAACATTTTTCTTGATATTTTAACTTCTTACATCATGATAATTTCTTGGTATTTTGACATTTTCGTGACATTTAAGCTTTTTTCCAACATTTTGCCTGTTTTTAACTTTTAAACTTCGATATTGAAGTGCAAGCTGAAGATCTCCCTTCTTCTTTTTCCGTCTCGTGCCCCCTGACTCTAATACTCCTCTGCAGCACTGAGAAGCATGTGTCTTAAAAAAGGGAATATTTTTCATCTTAAAAGGATATCAAGCCATTTTTTGTTTAAACTCTTTTGGTTTAGGTTTGTTGTTACCGAGAAATGAGTGCGTAAATATTCAGTTTTTCATATTTTGTCTGAATGATGTTTATTTTTGGAGCTCTTCTTGAGTTCACTGTTTACTCTTGGATCTAAAGATTGAAATTGTGCAGAAAACCTTTACAATTTTTGAAGAATGTAAACTTTCAAAAAGCACATTTTTGATAATTTTACCAAAAGTGTTTTGTTGTCAGGTTTTTCCTCACAGTTTGATGCTGTCTTTGTTCTTTTTTCCACTCAAATAAATGGTTTCCTTGAATTAACACAAGTACCTTGTCCTGAACTCTCATTTGAACTCGTGAGCATCACATTTATGAAGCTGGTCAAGTGTTTTCTCAACAGAGCTCCTAATATTCCCTCCATCATCATCATCATCTTCGTCAGAGTGAACTTGAACACACTACACCTGTCCAAACACACACCTGCTCTCCAGGTGACCTCCAGAGGTCGCCCTCTTCGCTGACCTCATGGTATCACATTCCTGTAACATCCTGCCCTGGAGGTCTTAAGACAAAAGAGCGGAGGTGCTGGGTGTAAAGACTCCAGTTTCAAGGAGTCCTCAGGTGTGAAGCTGGTTGCTAGGGACTCCTTGCTTCATAGCAACAGGCTGCAGATCTGTGACTGTGGACAAAGCTGACAGATCCTGCTGCTGCTGGAGGGAGAGATGGTGTCGGGAACTAAAGGTAAATTAAGTGGTTAGTTTTATTGGCTGGAGCAGATATTTCTCTGTGCTGTATTCTTTTAGTCTGATTTAATATGTTATTGGGTCTTGCAGGAGTTCAGTCCAGATTTGGTCCATCAAAAAGGTAATGTATACAACTGAATTAATTCCTTATTTTTCCAGATGTAACAACCCTGATTACCTTCACCAAGGAGGTTATTTTTTTGCCAGCGTATGTTTGTTTGTTAGCAAGATTATGCAAAAACTACTGGATGGATTTTGCTGAAATTTTCAGGAGATGTTCGTAATGCTCCAACTTAGAAATGGTTAGATTTTGGTGGTGATACATATATTTCTCTGGATGCAAAAAATTCCAAAAATTTCAAAAAAAATCCCATAAGTTAACAATGGGTGGAATTTAAAAAAAATCATATCTGGATTTTTTTAATGGATACGCTTCCAATTTTACAAGATAATATGGGGCCCAAGTCTCTATCATCACAGTAAATTTCCGATCCAAAACAATATATATAAATATATATATAAAATCAAAATATTAAATGATGTTCCCCAAATTTGTTGTGTTCATACAGGATAACAACCTCCATGTATGTGCTGAGTTTGGTCTGGATCCTGGCTCTATCCTGGATCTGGTGATCTGCACTCTCTGAATGCTTTTCTAGTTTATCCTGTTATGATTATTGCAGCTTTCAGCAAACATAACTTTCACCAAGCTTATGGAATTTACTTTTCTATGTGTTTAATAATCTGTAAAAAAGACAAGCAACAATTCTGGATTTGCTTGAAGATATGGAGTCTAAACTTGTGAATTAGATGTGAAGCAAGGACTCAAGGAAATAATCTTTAAAGCCAAATCGATTACTTAACTAATAAGCTTAGCTACAGAAAAGAAAGTTAAACTGTAAAACCAAGTAATTAAGTAACAATTAAATTTTGGAAAGAAATAATGCGTTGTAACTGTTGACGCAGATTTGTCAGTCACACATCCATGACTCAAACTCCCACTCCACCACATCCCAAAGGTGCCCTACTGGACTGAGATCTGGTGGCTGTGGAGACCACTGGAGTACAGTGACCTCCAATAATTCTTAATTGTTTAAGTGTGCCAATAAAATATCACACCACCATCAGCCTGAACTGTTGATACAGGGCAGGATGGATCCATGCAGGAAGAGGTGGAAGCTAAAAGTGAGATGACGAGACATTAGCATAGATGCTAACAGCTTCAGTAGCAGCTTTATCAGATTTTGACCACATTGTTACTAAATTAAAAACAAAAAACTCTACAAAGCTCTCTATTGTAAGGATATTTCACTCCACTTCTGACATGTTTTCATGAAATTTTACGCAGTTGCTCATGTTCCGTAACGCAGTAGCACCCGCCTACTACATTATCTCGTGATGAATGTGATTGACAGAACGATCATCCAATCACCTGCCAGATATGCTTCTGAACAGTTCTGCCCATTCCCAAACACTTTCTGTGGGTTCTTTCCCAGATGGACTAGTGAAATATATTGAATGGTTCATCAGGTTACAAGCTTTCATGACCCAGTTATAAATAATCTTCATTGATAGAAGTTTTTATTTTTATACTCAGAATTCATGCTGTTCATTTAACTTGTGCCACAGTATACCTACGTGTAGTTGTACCAAGACTTTCCCTCATGTCGATATGTCTGTTAATGGTTTGGGGGTTTTCAAGTGATAATCAAGGTTAAGTTTGATTATGTCTGAATCTATGTCCACATAAATCTTTACTGAAGCCACAAAACTACTCTCTTTCAGTCAGGCCTGTATAATGAAAAACCTCAGTCATGAAATCATATGACTCACAGATTAATCTGGACAGCCACGTCCTTGAGTTTGATTAGTAGTCACGATGAGCTTCAGAGTTTCAAGCCAACTCTTTCACTGAAATAAGACAGTTTTCTTTGGATGTCAAGGCAGTGCCAGAAAAGAAGAAACCCCTCAATAGAAATAGGAAACCCACAGAGTGATTGCATGTCCCCCCAAGGGCCTCTAGTCTCTGCGTCCTGCTCTTATTTTAATGCTGATTTGTGTTTTTATGGCAGGATCTTGGAGCTGGCGCAGCACAAAACCTCAAAAACTGTTTGGGCAACCACTCCTTGGTGAGTAGCCAAGTCGGGCTGAGTTTATACTCTTGATTAAAATCGGATTCTTTCAGACAAACACGCAACACCACAAGAAGCTCCACAGATCCGTTCCAGCTGCTACGTCATATGAAATTGCATGTCGGGTCGATGAGGAGTGTGAAATTTACCCCAAGAATCCAGGAGCCTGTGGTCAGTGTTTCCAAACTAAAACATTTTTTCTTTAAACTCCAAAAGTTGAGACAGATGTTTGTCACATTCTGAACACACGGGCAAAAGGGCAAAGCAGAGGAAAATAAACAATTCACTGACGGCATCATCCTTTCATTTTGTATTTTCCTGCATGTAAATTATTTATTTGGCTTCTTATTTGACATTTTCATCGTCAAATCTCATTACTGCAGATTTATTTCTCCCTAGGGATGCAGGAGGTTGGATTTTTACACACAAAGAAATCAAGGGAAAGGATTGGACTGAAAAAGGTACAAAGGCTTTGTCGCCCCAGCTCCATAGCAGGGTACAAGCATGTACCTCTTAATATTGGTACATTTTAGTACCTTCCACTCTGTACCTCTAAAACAACATTTATGGACCCCAGGGGACAAACATGTACCCCCATAAGAAGGTACATAATTAGTATCTAATGAGGTACTGCTGGAGCGACAGTGTATTTTGTACCTCAATGATTAAGAAAAAAAAATTATACCTTTAAAAACAGAGAAAACAAATACAGATATCTAACAAAGGTTAGTAAACCATTAACCTCATAGAAAAATCCACATTTCACATGTTAACTGATCTGCTTACAGTCCATTTTAATCAGTACATTTTTTTTGGTAGACCAATTTGCCAGTTTAAGTTTAAGCATTAAAAAGCAGTGCTTTTTTAATAATCATGTAAGTGACAGTCACCTACACCAGGTGTACAAAATTCTGGCACATGCGCATGAACACGTCCAACATGCTGAATTAACTTGACCAGTGTAAAAGTCCTTTGGTTACCCTTTGGGAATTGGTGCAGCTGAGGCATAATGACCTAGCACAGGTTTATCGCTTGAAGTTAAGTCACTTGCAGTGTGTTTTTGAGGTGCAGCAGGTAAGCAACATTAGCTAAAAAACATAGTGAAGGCCGTTACGAAGGCCTCATCAAGGCATGTGCACTGACACACACCTACTCCTTCAGCTTTCATCACACTGAGCTCTCCTCCAGTGATGGATACTTTCCAGTCTTCATCCATCAGCTGTATGGTTGGATGGGGTGCAGTAGGTTCACCCTTCAGGAGAGAAAAACATGCAAAAAGAAAAAAAAAACTTGAGACAGGTGTACATTTTTGTCGAGTAGGAACTAGAAAGTAACAATGTTTAGTGTATAAGGAGAAGGTTTCTTGAACAATATATAAATAAATAAAGTACTCTGAGATAAAGTTTTAACTACTTGATCCAGACAAGTGACCCTGTAGATTTTCCTGGTTGAAATGTGTTAGAAATGTGCAATAGCTTAAGTACACAATCAAAGAAAGTTTATCAAAAACCTCCTTGTTTCCTTTTAACTCAGACTTCATACATACAAGGGTAAAGCTGAAAAAAAAAAAACTTACACTAAGTAAAATATTCATACTGCAACAAATCTATTTGGTATGTAATCAAAACTGTTTACCAACTGCTTTATATGTCAATTATTTTATGATCTTTCCCAAAGTAAGCTAATTTTTAGCATTTTTTTCTTAACAGTCATATGAAAAATCTTGTATGTGCTTGATTAGTTCATTGTAACCAATGGAAGTCCTTGCTAGTCTTTTCACATAGGTAATATATATTTGTATTGACATGTAAAACATGAAAATTTAATAAATATAACCATGGCAGGCTTTTTTGCTCTCATACTAATTTAATGCCAACTAGTCAGGTCATAACATGAACCAAAAAAGATGCCCTATAGGGATGAGCACATAAATCAGATTTGTATCAATATAGGTATAGGGAGGTATTGCGCCTAAAAAATGACTTATAAGCATTTTCCCCTCGGGCCAGGACTTGAAAAAAACAACATGCTAACATGTGATTTTTCTTTGCCATTTTGGTCCCTGAAAAAAAAAAAATTGCTAAAAAGTGAGGTTTCTGGGACCTTTTCAGGCATATAATATAATTTTTTAGGCGTAATATGAAATAATTACGCCTAAAAAAAGAGTTATAAGCATTTTTCTCTCAGGCCAGGTCTTGGAAAAAACCCACATGCTAATATATGACTTCTTTCACATTTCGGACCCCAAAAGAATGTGCTTAAAAAGTTAATTTTTTGGGACATTTACAGCAGGAGGATAATCTGGTGCATAAGGTTTGGTCATATTTGACATAAAATGGATTGATAAGCATTTTAACATTGGGTCAGATTGTTTGAACAAACGACATGCAAACATGACTTTTTCTGCCAGTTTGGACCCCGAAAAAAAAAAACTAAAAGGGGACTCAATGTTGTATTTTTCCAAGACCTGACCGAATAGAAAAATGCTTTAATATCATTTTTATGAGAAATGACCAAAATTTCTGCACCAGCATGGTTTTCAGCGTGAAAAGGTGCCTGTGATGCCTGTGATGGTACTGCAGGCGGTTGGTCAGTATATGGCTTCATATGGCCTTATAGCCTTTTTCTCTCAGCTCAGGATTTGAAAAAACACTAAAGGCTAACCTATGACTTTTTCCATTTCTGATCCCCAAAAAAATATGCCTCAAACATGACTTTCTCAGTGTAAAACGGGCTGACAAACATGCTAGTGCAAGACGGTTTGCTCATATTTGGATTCATAAAAGGGACTATAAGACTTTTTCTCTCAGCTCAGGATTGAAAAACTCTAAGGCTAACCTATGATTATTTTCCAGTTCGGACTCCAAAAAAAACATGCTCCAACATGACTTGTTGGTGTAAAACTGGCCCTGACATACATGCTAGTGCTGACGGTTTGGTCATATATTTGGCTTCAAATGGACTTATAAAGCCTTTTTCTCATCAGCTCAGGATTTGAAAAATACTCTATGGCTAAACTATGACTTTTTCTATTTCGGACTCAAAAAAAATATGCTGGTCATATTTGGCTTCAAAATGGACTTATAGCATTTTTCTCTCAGCAGGATTTGCAAAAAAACACTAAGGCTAACCTATGACTTTTTCCATTTCGGACTCCAAAAAAAAAATATGCTCAAACATGACTTTTTGGGTGGAAACAGGCCAAAAAACATGCTAGTGCAATATGACCAGTTTGGTCATATTTGGCTTCAAATGGACTGATAAGCCTTTCTCTCTCAGCTCAGGATTTGAAAAAACACTAAGGCTACCTATGACTTTTTTCCATTTCGGGACTCCAAAAAAAATTTTCTCAAAACATGACTTTTTGGGTGGAAACAGGCCAAAAACCATGCTAGTGCAGACAGTTTGGTCATTTTGGCTTCAAAATGGACTTATAAGCCTTTTTCTCTCAGCTCAGGATTTGAAAAAAATTAAGGCTAACCTATGACTTTTTTTCCATTTCGGACTCCAAAAAAAAATATGCTCAAACATGACTTTTTGGGTGTAAAACGTGCCAGAAACATGCTAGTGCAGTACGGTTTGGTCATATTTGGCTTCAAAATGGACTTATAAGCCTTTTTCCTCTCTGCTCAGGATTTGAAAAAAACATTAAGGCTAACCTATGACTTTTTTTCCATTTCGGACTCCAAAAAAAAAAATATGCTCAAACATGACTTTTTGGGTAGAAAACAGGGCTGCCAAACATGCAAGTGCAGAGAGGTTTGGTCATATTTGGCTTCAAAATGGACTTATAAGCCTTTTTCTCTCAGCTCAGGATTTGAAAAAACACTAAGGCTAACCTATGACTTTTTTCCATTTCGGACTCCAAAAATAAAATATGCTCAAACATGACTTTCTCAGTGTAAAACCGGGCTGACAAACATGCTAGTGCAGACGGTTGGGTCATATTTGGCTTCATAATGGACTTATAAGCCTTTTTCTCTCAGCTCAGGATCTTGATAAAAACAATAAGGCTACACCTATGACTTTTTTCCATTTCGGACTCCAAAAAAAAATATTGCTCAAACATGACTTTTTGGGTGGAAAACGGGCCTGACAAACATGCAAGTGCAGACGGTTTGGTCATATTTGGCTTCAAAAAGGTCTTATAAGCCTTTTTCACTCTCAGCTCAGGATTTGAAAAAACACTAAGGCTAACCTATGACTTTTTTCCATTTCGGACTCCAAAAAAAAATAATGCTCAAACATGACTTTTTGGGTGTTAAAACAGGCCGAATTACCTTGCTAGTGCAGGACGGTTTAGGTCATATTTGGCTTCAAAATTGACTATAAGCCTTTTTCTCTCAGCTCAGGATTTGAAAAAACACTAAGGCCTAACCTATGACTTTTTTTCCATTTCGGACTCCAAAAAAATATTGCTCATAACATGACTTTTTGGGTGTAAAAACAGGCGAACAAACAAGCTAGTGCAGATGGTTTGCTAATCTTTTGGCTTCAAAATGGACTTATAAGCCTTTTTCTCTCCGCTCAGGATTTGAAAAAACACTAAGGCTAAACTATGACTTTTTTCCATTTCGGACTCCAAAAAATAATATGCTCAAACATGACTTTCTCAGGTGTAAAACGGGCTGACAAACATGCTAGTGCAGACGTTTGGTCATATTTGGCTTCAAAATGGACTTATAAGCCCTTTTCTCTCAGCTCAGGATTTGAAAAAACACTAAGGCTAAACCTATGACTTTTTTCCATTTCGGACTCCCAAATAAATATGCTCAAACATGACTTTTTGGGTAGAAAACGGGCGACAAACATGCTAGTGCAGAGCGGTTTGGCTCATATTTGGCTTCAAAAATGGACTTATAAAGCGTTTTCTCTCAGCTCAGGTTTTGAAAAAACACTAAGGCTAACCTATGACTTTTTTTGTCATTTCGGACTCCAAAAAAAATATGCTCAAACATGACTTTTTATTTGTAAAACAGGCCAAAAACACACTAGTGCAGACGGTTTGGTCATATTTAACTCAAAATGGACTTATAAGCCTTTTTCTCTCAGCTCAGGATTTGAAAAAACACTAAGGCTAACCTATGACTTTTTTCCATTTCGGACCTCAAAAAAAATTTGCTCAACACATGACTTTTTGGGTTGTAAAACAGGCCAAAAACATGCTAGTGCAGACGGTTTGGTCATATTTGGCTTCAAAATGGACTTATAAGCCTTTTTCACTCAGCTCAGGATTTGAAGAAAACACCAAGGCTATCATATGACTTTTTCTCCATTTCTGGACTCCGGAAAACACAATATGCTCAAACATGACTTTTGGGGTGTAAAACAGGACATAAATAAACAGGCTTGTGCAGACGATGTTGTCATGTTTGGCCCATTTTCCACCCAGGCAAATTAAAAAATATAATTTTTATTTTTTTCAGTCCGAAAAGAAAAAAGTCATATTTTAGAATTCTGACTTCCTGGGGGAAAATGGGCCAAAAAATGACCAAAACCGTCTGCACAGCTGTTTTTTTGGCCTCAGTGATTTAAACACCCAAAAAGTCATGTTTGAGCATACTTTTTTTTGGAGTCCGAAATGGAAAAAAGTCATAGGTTAGCCTTAGTGTTTTTTCAAATCCTGAGCTGAGAGAAAAAGGCTTATAAGTCCATTTTGAAGCCAAATATGACCAAACCGTCTGCACTAGCATGTTTTTTGGCCTGTTTTACAACCCAAAAAGTCATGTTTGAGCAAATTTTTTTTTGAGTCCGAAATGGAAAAAAGTCATAGGTTAGCCTTAGTGTTTTTTCAAATCCTGAGCTGAGAGAAAAAGGCTTATAAGTCCATTTTGAAGCCAAATTTTAGCAAACCGTCTGCACTAGCATGTTTTTTGGCCTGTTTTACAACCAAAAAGTCATGTTTGAGCATTTTTTTTTTTTGGAGTCCGAAATGGAAAAAAGTCATAGGTTAGTCTTAGTGTTTTTTCAAATCCTGAGCTGAGAGAAAAAGGCTTATAAGTCCATTTTGAAGCCAAATATGACCAAAACGTCTGCACTTGCATGTTTCTTGGCCCGTTTTCCACCCAAAAAGTCATGTTTGAGCATATTTTTTTTGGAGTCCGAAATGGAAAAAAGTCATAGGTTAGCCTTAGTGTTTTTTCAAATCCTGAGCTGAGAGAAAAAGGCTTTAGGTCCATTTTGAAGCCAAATATGACCAAACCGTCTGCACTAGCATGTTTGTCAGCCCGTATTACACTGAGAAAGTCATGTTTGAGCATATTATTTTTTTGGAGTCCGAAATGGAAAAAAGTCATAGGTTAGCCTTAGTGTTTTTTTCAAATCCTGAGCGGAGAGAAAAAGGCTTATAAGTCCATTTTGAAGCCAAATATTAGCAAACCGTCTGCACTAGCATGTTGTTCGGCCTGTTTTACACCCAAAAAGTCATGTTTGAGCATATTTTTTTTGGAGTCCGAAATGGAAAAAAATCATAGGTTAGCCTTAGTGTTTTTTCAAATCCTGAGCTGAGAGAAAAAGGCTTATTAGTCTATTTTGAAGCCAAATATGACCAAACCGTCTGCACTAGCAAGTAATTCGGCCTGTTTTACACCCAAAAAGTCATGTTTGAGCATATTTTTTTTGGAGTCCGAAATGGAAAAAAGTCATAGGTTAGCCTTAGTGTTTTTTCAAATCCTGAGCTGAGAGAAAAAGGCTTATAAGTCCATTTTGAAGCCAAATATGACCAAACCCTCTGCACTTGCATGTTTGTCAGCCCGTTTTCCACCCAAAAAGTCATGTTTGAGCATATTTTTTTTTGGAGTCCGAAATGGAAAAAAGTCATAGGTTAGCCTTAGTGTTTTATCAAATCCTGAGCTGAGAGAAAAAGGCTTATAAGTCCATTATGAAGCCAAATATGACCAAACCGTCTGCACTAGCATGTTTGTCAGCCCGTTTTACACTGAGAAAGTCATGTTTGAGCATATTTTTTTTTGGAGTCCGAAATGGAAAAAAGTCATAGGTTAGCCTTAGTGTTTTTTCAAATCCTGAGCTGAGAGAAAAAGGCTTATAAGTCCATTTTGAAGCCAAATATGACCAAACCCTCTGCACTTGCATGTTTGTCAGCCCGTTTTCTACCCAAAAAGTCATGTTTGAGCATATTTTTTTTGGAGTCCGAAATGGAAAAAAGTCATAGGTTAGCCTTAATGTTTTTTCAAATCCTGAGCTGAGAGAAAAAGGCTTATAAGTCCATTTTGAAGCCAAATATGACCAAACCGTCTGCACTAGCATGTTTCTTGGCACGTTTTACACCCAAAAAGTCATGTTTGAGCATATTTTTTTTTGGAGTCCGAAATGGAAAAAAGTCATAGGTTAGCCTTAATGTTTTTTCAAATCCTGAGCTGAGAGAAAAAGGCTTATAAGTCCATTTTGAAGCCAAATATGACCAAACTGTCTGCACTAGCATGTTTTTTGGCCTGGTTTCCACCCAAAAAGTCATGTTTGAGAATATTTTTTTTTGGAGTCCGAAATGGAAAAAAGTCATAGGTTAGCCTTAGTGTTTTTTCAAATCCTGAGCTGAGAGAAAAAGGCTTATAAGTCCATTTTGAAGCCAAATATGACCAAACTGTCTGCACTAGCATGTTTTTTGGCCTGGTTTCCACCCAAAAAGTCATGTTTGAGCATATTTTTTTTTGGAGTCCGAAATGGAAAAAAGTCATAGGTTAGCCTTAGTGTTTTTTCAAATCCTGAGCTGAGAGAAAAAGGCTTATAAGTCCATTTTGAAGCCAAATATGACCAGCATATTTTTTTTTGGAGTCCGAAATAGAAAAAGTCATAGTTTAGCCTTAGTGTTTTTTCAAATCCTGAGCTGAGAGAAAAAGGCTTATAAGTCCATTTTGAAGCCAAGTATGACCAAACCGTCTGCACTAGCATGTTTGTCAGCCTGCTTTACACTCAACAAGTCATGTTTGGTCATTTTTGTTTTTGGAGTCCGAAATGGAAAAAAGTCATAGGTTAGCCTTAGTGTTTTTTCAAATCCTGAGCTGAGAGAAAAAGGCTTATAAGTCCATTTTGAAGCCAAATATGAGCAAACCGTCTGCACTAGCATGTTTGTCAGCCCGTTTTACACTGAGAAAGTCATGTTTGAGCATATTTTTTTTGGGAGTCCGAAATGGAAAAAAGTCATAGGTTAGCCTTAGTGTTTTTTTCAAATCCTGAGCTGAGAGAAAAAGGCTTATAAGTCCATTTTGAAGCCAAATATGACCAAACCGCCTGCAGTACCATCACAGGCATCACAGGCACCTTTTCACGCTGAAAACCATGCTGGTGCAGAAATTTTGGTCATTTCTCATAAAAATGATATTAAAGCATTTTTCTATTCGGTCAGGTCTTGGAAAAATACAACATTGAGTCCCCTTTTAGTTTTTTTTTTTCGGGGTCCAAACTGGCAGAAAAAGTCATGTTTGCATGTCGTTTGTTCAAACAATCTGACCCAACGTTAAAATGCTTATCAATCCATTTTATGTCAAATATGACCAAACCTTATGCACCAGATTATCCTCCTGCCTGTAAATGTCCCAAAAAATTAACTTTTTAGCACATTCTTTTGGGGTCCGAAATGTGAAAGAAGTCATATATTAGCATGTGGGTTTTTTCCAAGACCTGGCCTGAGAGAAAAATGCTTATAACTCTTTTTTTAGGCGTAATATTTCATATTACGCCTAAAAAATTATATTATATGCCTGAAAAGGTCCCAGAAACTCACTTTTTAGCAATTTTTTTTTTTTCAGGGACCAAAATAGCAAAAAAAATCACATGTTAGCATGTTGTTTTTTTCAAGTCCTGGCCCGAGGGAAAATGCTTATAAGTCATTTTTTAGGCGCAATACCTACCTATACCTATATTGATACAAATCTGTTTATGTGCTCATCCCTATAGGGCATCTTTTTTGGTTCATGTTATGACCTGACTAGTTGGCATTAAATTAGTATGAGAGCAAAAAAGCCTGCATGGTTATATTTATTAAATTTTCATGTTTTACATGTCAATACAAATATATTATTACCTATGTGAAAAGACTAGCAAGGACTTCCATTGGTTACAATGAACTAATCAAGCACATACAAGATTTTTCATATGACTGTTAAGAAAAAAATGCTAAAAATTAGCTTACTTTGGGAAAGATCATAAAATAATTGACATATAAAGCAGTTGGTAAACAGTTTTGATTACATACCAAATAGATTTGTTGCAGTATGAATATTTTACTTAGTGTAAGTTTTTTTTTTTTCAGCTTTACCCTTGTATGTATGAAGTCTGAGTTAAAAGGAAACAAGGAGGTTTTTGATAAACTTTCTTTGATTGTGTACTTAAGCTATTGCACATTTTCTAACACATTTCAACCAGGAAAATCTACAGGGTCACTTGTCTGGATCAAGTAGTTAAAACTTTATCTCAGAGTACTTTATTTATTTATATATTGTTCAAGAAACCTTCTCCTTATACACTAAACATTGTTACTTTCTAGTTCCTACTCGACAAAAATGTACACCTGTCTCAAGTTTTTTTTTTCTTTTTGCATGTCTTTCTCTCCTGAAGGGTGAACCTACTGCACCCCATCCAACCATACAGCTGATGGATGAAGACTGGAAAGTATCCATCACTGGAGGAGAGCTCAGTGTGATGAAAGCTGAAGGAGTAGGTGTGTGTCAGTGCACATGCCTTGATGAGGCCTTCGTAACGGCCTTCACTATGTTTTTAGCTAATGTTGCTTACCTGCTGCACCTCAAAAACACACTGCAAGTGACTTAACTTCAAGCGATAAACCTGTGCTAGGTCATTATGCCTCAGCTGCACCAATTCCCAAAGGGTAACCAAAGGACTTTTACACTGGTCAAGTTAATTCAGCATGTTGGACGTGTTCATGCGCATGTGCCAGAATTTTGTACACCTGGTGTAGATGACTGTCACTTACATGATTATTAAAAAAGCACTGCTTTTTAATGCTTAAACTTAAACTGGCAAATTGGTCTACCAAAAAAATGTACTGATTAAAATGGACTGTAAGCAGATCAGTTAACATGTGAAATGTGGATTTTTCTATGAGGTTAATGGTTTACTAACCTTTGTTAGATATCTGTATTTGTTTTCTCTGTTTTTAAAGGTATAATTTTTTTTTCTTAATCATTGAGGTACAAAATACACTGTCGCTCCAGCAGTACCTCATTAGATACTAATTATGTACCTTCTTATGGGGTACATGTTTGTCCCCTGGGGTCCATAAATGTTGTTTTAGAGGTACAGAGTGGAAGGTACTAAAATGTACCAATATTAAGAGGTACATGCTTGTACCCTGCTATGGAGCTGGGGCGACAAAGCCTTTGTACCTTTTTCAGTCCAATCCTTTCCCTTGATTTCTTTTGTGTGTAAAAATCCAACCTCCTGCATCCCTAGGGAGAAATAAATCTGCAGTAATGAGATTTGACGATGAAAATGTCAAATAAGAAGCCAAATAAATAATTTACATGCAGGAAAATACAAAATGAAAGGATGATGCCGTCAGTGAATTGTTTATTTTCCTCTGCTTTGTCTTTTACCCGTGTGTTCAGAATGTGACAAACATCTGTCTCAACTTTTGGAGTTTAAAGAAAAAATGTTTTAGTTTGGAAACACTGACCACAGGCTCCTGGATTCTTGGGGTAAATTTCACACTCCTCATCGACCCGACATGCAATTTCATATGACGTAGCAGCTGGAACGGATCTGTGGAGCTTCTTGTGGTGTTGCGTGTTTGTCTGAAAGAATCCGATTTTAATCAAGAGTATAAACTCAGCCCGACTTGGCTACTCACCAAGGAGTGGTTGCCCAAACAGTTTTTGAGGTTTTGTGCTGCGCCAGCTCCAAGATCCTGCCATAAAAACACAAATCAGCATTAAAATAAGAGCAGGACGCAGAGACTAGAGGCCCTTGGGGGGACATGCAATCACTCTGTGGGTTTCCTATTTCTATTGAGGGGTTTCTTCTTTTCTGGCACTGCCTTGACATCCAAAGAAAACTGTCTTATTTCAGTGAAAGAGTTGGCTTGAAACTCTGAAGCTCATCGTGACTACTAATCAAACTCAAGGACGTGGCTGTCCAGATTAATCTGTGAGTCATATGATTTCATGACTGAGGTTTTTCATTATACAGGCCTGACTGAAAGAGAGTAGTTTTGTGGCTTCAGTAAAGATTTATGTGGACATAGATTCAGACATAATCAAACTTAACCTTGATTATCACTTGAAAACCCCCAAACCATTAACAGACATATCGACATGAGGGAAAGTCTTGGTACAACTACATGTAGGTATACTGTGGCACAAGTTAAATGAACAGCATGAATTCTGAGTATAAAAATAAAAACTTCTATCAATGAAGATTATTTATAACTGGGTCATGAAAGCTTGTAACCTGATGAACCATTCAATATATTTCACTAGTCCATCTGGGAAAGAACCCACAGAAAGTGTTTGGGAATGGGCAGAACTGTTCAGAAGCATATCTGGCAGGTGATTGGATGATCGTTCTGTCAATCACATTCATCACGAGATAATGTAGTAGGCGGGTGCTACTGCGTTACGGAACATGAGCAACTGCGTAAAATTTCATGAAAACATGTCAGAAGTGGAGTGAAATATCCTTACAATAGAGAGCTTTGTAGAGTTTTTTGTTTTTAATTTAGTAACAATGTGGTCAAAATCTGATAAAGCTGCTACTGAAGCTGTTAGCATCTATGCTAATGTCTCGTCATCTCACTTTTAGCTTCCACCTCTTCCTGCATGGATCCATCCTGCCCTGTATCAACAGTTCAGGCTGATGGTGGTGTGATGGTGTGGGGGATATTTTATTGGCACACTTAAACAATTAAGAATTATTGGAGGTCACTGTACTCCAGTGGTCTCCACAGCCACCAGATCTCAGTCCAGTAGGGCACCTTTGGGATGTGGTGGAGTGGGAGTTTGAGTCATGGATGTGTGACTGACAAATCTGCGTCAACAGTTACAACGCATTATTTCTTTCCAAAATTTAATTGTTACTTAATTACTTGGTTTTACAGTTTAACTTTCTTTTCTGTAGCTAAGCTTATTAGTTAAGTAATCGATTTGGCTTTAAAGATTATTTCCTTGAGTCCTTGCTTCACATCTAATTCACAAGTTTAGACTCCATATCTTGAAAGCAAATCCAGAATTGTTGCTTGTCTTTTTAACAGATTATTAAACACATAGAAAAGTAAATTCCATAAGCTTGGTGAAAGTTATGTTTGCTGAAAGCTGCAATAATCATAACAGGATAAACTAGAAAAGCATTCAGAGAGTGCAGATCACCAGATCCAGGATAGAGCCAGGATCCAGACCAAACTCAGCACATACATGGAGGTTGTTATCCTGTATGAACACAACAAATTTGGGGAACATCATTTAATATTTTGATTTTATATATATATTTATATATATTGTTTTGGATCGGAAATTTACTGTGATGATAGAGACTTGGGCCCCATATTATCTTGTAAAATTGGAAGCGTATCCATTAAAAAAATCGAGGTATGATTTTTTTTAAATTCCACCCATTGTTAACTTATGGGATTTTTTTTGAAATTTTTGGAATTTTTTGCATCCAGAGAAATATATGTATCACCACCAAAATCTAACCATTTCTAAGTTGGAGCATTACGAACATCTCCTGAAAATTTCAGCAAAATCCATCCAGTAGTTTTTGCATAATCTTGCTAACAAACAAACATACGCTGGCAAAAAAATAACCTCCTTGGTGAAGGTAATCAGGGTTGTTACATCTGGAAAAATAAGGAATTAATTCAGTTGTATACATTACCTTTTTGATGGACCAAATCTGGACTGAACTCCTGCAAGACCCAATAACATATTAAATCAGACTAAAAGAATACAGCACAGAGAAATATCTGCTCCAGCCAATAAAACTAACCACTTAATTTACCTTTAGTTCCCGACACCATCTCTCCCTCCAGCAGCAGCAGGATCTGTCAGCTTTGTCCACAGTCACAGATCTGCAGCCTGTTGCTATGAAGCAAGGAGTCCCTAGCAACCAGCTTCACACCTGAGGACTCCTTGAAACTGGAGTCTTTACACCCAGCACCTCCGCTCTTTTGTCTTAAGACCTCCAGGGCAGGATGTTACAGGAATGTCATACCATGAGGTCAGCGAAGAGGGCGACCTCTGGAGGTCACCTGGAGAGCAGGTGTGTGTTTGGACAGGTGTAGTGTGTTCAAGTTCACTCTGACGAAGATGATGATGATGATGGAGGGAATATTAGGAGCTCTGTTGAGAAAACACTTGACCAGCTTCATAAATGTGATGCTCACGAGTTCAAATGAGAGTTCAGGACAAGGTACTTGTGTTAATTCAAGGAAACCATTTATTTGAGTGGAAAAAAGAACAAAGACAGCATCAAACTGTGAGGAAAAACCTGACAACAAAACACTTTTGGTAAAATTATCAAAAATGTGCTTTTTGAAAGTTTACATTCTTCAAAAATTGTAAAGGTTTTCTGCACAATTTCAATCTTTAGATCCAAGAGTAAACAGTGAACTCAAGAAGAGCTCCAAAAATAAACATCATTCAGACAAAATATGAAAAACTGAATATTTACGCACTCATTTCTCGGTAACAACAAACCTAAACCAAAAGAGTTTAAACAAAAAATGGCTTGATATCCTTTTAAGATGAAAAATATTCCCTTTTTTAAGACACATGCTTCTCAGTGCTGCAGAGGAGTATTAGAGTCAGGGGGCACGAGACGGAAAAAGAAGAAGGGAGATCTTCAGCTTGCACTTCAATATCGAAGTTTAAAAGTTAAAAACAGGCAAAATGTTGGAAAAAAGCTTAAATGTCACGAAAATGTCAAAATACCAAGAAATTATCATGATGTAAGAAGTTAAAATATCAAGAAAAATGTTATAATGTACAGTATATTAAAATAAAATACGGAGAAATAAATGAAAAAGTGTTGACAGTAAAGTTGAAAATGATGTCAAATTAACAACTTGAGCTGAACTGACGACAGATGAGTCAAGCTGTCGAGGGAATAAAGTCAAAAAGACGGACAAAAAATTACAGTATCAAAAAAAGACAAACTACAGAGAACAAATAGGGGAAAAAGTCACAAATTTTAAGAAAAATATTTGAATAAGATAAAATGTTGAAATAAATGTTGAAATAAGCCAAAGTGCTTAGAGAAAAGACAACATGTTGAAAATGTTTTCAAAACTTTGAAGAAAAAAAGCCACAATTTTTCAAAAAATGGCGAAAATTTCAAGAAAATGTTGGGAAAAAAAATCAAATAGCTAAAACTAAAAAAATAAAACTCTAAATGCCAGAAAAAATTAACGTCAATGTCATCAACATTTTACATTACTGAAGCTTCTGTTGACTTCCTCTCATTTTTCCCTCATGCCTCGACCCCTTTACTCTTCTTTTAATGTAACATAAAAAAGTTTTAAAGCTAAGAACAGTCACACAAGTCACACAAGCTCTTCTCATGGAGCTGTAACAATAAGCTCTGCTTGTTGGCGGCCACGCAGAGAAAACACAAAGACCCTAAAATCATCTGACGTACCAAAATTAACTCATAACCAGGTACCTCTCCCACATGTTTTTGGTTTTTGAAAAGTCCACCTGGTGAATATTACTGGTCCTGTTTTGTTGGCCTGAAGTGTGCCGGTAACGGGGTGTGACGTGAAGTGATTTGGGGCATGTCGAATTCAGTTTTGTTTTTACACAGGGCACAATCCAGGAGCACGGATCACAAAACAAATGGGCCAAGTTGCCTGATTAATGCATAATTATATTTCAGTGTACACTTTACACAGGATTCAAACCAATCAGCTCTGATTCCCTGAGAGAGTCGACACTTTGCTGGTGCTTGGACTTAAGTTAGACACTCCTGATCAATATTTTAAGACCAGTTGAAAATTGCAAGAATTTACATTTGCACTGTTGGATCTTAAGAAGGTTCTAAACAGAGCTTCAAAATGCAAAAAGGGGAAATGGCCTATTTCAGTTTAATAAATTGATTACTCAAATTGCATTGTTAAAATGGAACAATAAACGTGTGGCTTTAGTAAACTTACTAGTTATTTATTTTACCAACAGTTTAATTTTTATTTGAACTAACAGTTAATAATGCACAAAAGGGAATTTTAAAGAGATAATTACAGCTTCATTTTCTATGAAATATTGCTATTTTAATATATTCATGGTAGATTTTGTCATGTTTCCTTCACTAAAATGCATTTTTTGATATTTCAAATTGACTGGTGGGCCATACTGAGAGAGTAGGAGGGCCGCATGTGGCACCAAGATACCCACCCCTGGTTTACACACATTAAAGGATAAGTTCGGTTTTTTGACACCTGGACCTTATTTTTAGGATTAAATATGCTCGTAGACTCACCCAGACGATTTTGGCGGAGCTCGGAGCCGTTTTCGAGCAATTTAGATCCATTTGACGGCGTTTTTCTCTCATGCCGTAGTAGCAGACAGGGCCAGAAATCGAAGCCCCTAAATTAGACATTATCTGCTGTGAAACTCACTCCTCCTCTGTTGCCATTGCCGTGCAATGTCCACAACACCACCACCAGTTAGCCCCCATTCGTGGACGTGCAGTGGTTGCTTGTTCTCTGGCCAGCTGTTCGGCTCTTTCCCTCTGCATCCTCCTTTCAAATAGCTCCTCGTCGGTATATTCTGGCTCAAAACGATACGGGCATCCATTATACTCAAAGTCATTGTCAGACACTTCTACATTGGATAAATATTCCGCCATGTTGCACAAAAACAGCCGTGTAGCCGTGTAGCCTAGCAACAACAGCGGCTCTACTCAGCTGCGCTCTTGCGGTGCATGTCTATGATGTCACCAAAAGTTACCCATCCTTATAAAGCCCCGGATGACCATAAAAACGAAGTTTAGCTGACATGGTGATAAAACTGCGAGTTTCGCAGCAGATAATGTCTAATTTAGGGGCTTCGATTTCTGGCCCCGTCTGCTACTATGGCTTGAGAGAAAAACGCCGTCGGATGGATCTAAATTGCTCGAAAATGGCTCCGAGCTCCGCCAAAATTGTCTGGGTGAGTCTCCGAGCGTATTTAATCCTAAAAATAAGGTCCAGGTGTCAAAAAACCGAACTTATCCTTTAAATATCAAGAGTGATGGGTTGGACACAATGTTAATTTTGACAGCATTTTTTAATTTAGTTTTAGTTATAGTCTTTTGCCTAAAATACCTTTTAGCTATAGTCATAATTTAGTCATCTAAATTGTTTTAATTTTACTCTAGTTTTAGCTGACGAAATTTTATAACATTTTAGTCGACGAAATCTACTGTAAATTTAGTCGACTAAAATATGAAGTGTAAAGGCTAAGGCATTTTTTATGTCTCCTTGAATTTCTGAACTCATGTTTTACACTTGGACCCTGCCACCATGAAGCTAAGGCAGCTGTGACTGGACGTCCCTCTTGACTCATCCAACCTTTCCACACAACCAAAGTAGCTGTGATTCGATATATTCCGAACTTGTTCCTACTTTCTACATAATGAAATTAGGTCTGATTGGATTAAGTCTCTGTCAAATTAATTTAGTTTTAGTTTTTGTCCATGTGCACTTGTTTTTATTAGTTAATGTCTAGTTTTTGTCAGGGGAAAAAAGGTTGTTGACGAAAACTATGACGAAAATCATTAGTCAACAAAATTAACACATGTAGGCTGTTGCCCTCACTTAAAACCTACTTAGGCCAACTTTTGCCATTCAGAAATCTTAATGAATCGTTAAAGAACTGTTCGATAAGCAGAATCGATAATGGCATTCTTATGAATAAAATCTTATCAATTCCCATCTCTACCTTTGGCCCTTCACAGGTGTACAAGTCCAAGTTCTGTTTAAATAACATGAGTGCTGATTGTAAAATGAAAAGGAGAAGATCACAAATAGAAACAATTCAGCACACCAAAAAGCTTTGCAGCAGGCATACAACAGAGCCCTGTGAAACAGTCAGATCAGCAAACTGTGCTTTTACCGTGCTAAAACAAAAAAAAAAAACAGAGTGGTAAAGATGCTTACAGGCTGTCCGCTCTCTGCTTGTGACTCAGTATTCAGCAACATTTGAAAAAAGTTGAGGTTACCAGTATGTGTCGAGTTGAAGAAAATATAAAAGCTCTTTTGTTGATCATCTGCTTGGGTGAAACAAAAATAAATCTTTGGTGAAGATGACCGAGGTAACCCAGAATCTGGGAGTTTTTTTATACCAAGCTACACCGCATCGTACAAAGAGTTCAAACATTTCTCTTTCAAAATAAATAAAACATCTGAAGCCATCTTGTAGTGAAAAATATCAGTGAAAGGTGCCGTTACTTTTCTTATAAAAGACAGGATTACATCCACCAGTCCAGTGTGGTTTTATTTGCTGTCACAGACCATCTGGAAGATGAGGTCCCGGGCATCCTGAACACCTGAGCTGAGCTCTGCATCTCCCCTCTTCACGTGAGTACCGATGAGGAACAATTTGCGATCTCCGATGTCAGAGAGGGAGAGGCTTTCGTGGAGGTCGGTGATGCTGCTGGCTCCTGAAAGGTCCTGGAAACAAGAGCAGAATATGAAGAGAAAGATGATTAAGTCAGATGTTTAGTTCTTTTAATGGATATGGATCTCATTTTGAATTAAAACAGTGGTTAGGATAGATAACCAATCTTACAAATCAAAATCTATGGATATTAAGAACAAGATTTAGTGGGTCTATTACAATCAGAAGTCTATTGTAATATAAAGAGTTAAATATAGACTCCTATATAGTCAGGTATGAATACTATCCATTACTGTTTCCTGAACCTCATGGGAATTATCTATCTATATGTCTACTAGGGTTGGGAATTTCCAGCAACCTCACCACACGATACTTATCCCAACACTGTGGCCACGACACAATATGTATCCCGATACACGTAAATTGTGAACATTGACTACACTTCTAACAGAATTCCCGACAACTTTTGTTTTTTATTACAGGATGAAAAAGAACAAGGATGAGTTTTAAAAAATTCTACAACTTAAGAAACTTAAATTCAGGTCCCCAAAGATGGTTTGGTATGCTATGTTAAAATGTACAAAATGGTCCGCACACCAAAAAAGCTCCCTTGCAACTTTTTGATTTATTCCAAAGTCACGTTTCGAGCCATGCGGCTCTTCCTTGGTATGCTATGTTCAAATTTAGAACATGTGCTTCATCATGTAACTTGGTTTTCTACTTTGAACTGTGCCATTGTTAACATGACCCAAAGTGTATTGACAACAACTGTCAAAACATTGAGACCGCTAGCTTCTGGAGAATCTGCATTAATATATGTTTCCCTAAGGATTGCGTGACCATACTTTGTTGTATCAATATTTTGAGCACAGGCATATATATATATATATATATGTATATATATGTATATATATATATATATATATATATATATATATATATATATATATATACACATATGGGGTTATTTGAGCTTCATATGGCCACTAAGTACGTTAGATGCAGTAGAAAGTTCTCTCCTCTCCCTCAGTAAGCCACAGTCTGTAAAAGTTTGTGACGCAGAACCAGCCGCAAACAGGGAAGTATTGTACCAAATACAAAGGGTATTTTCTCTGCCTAAAAGAACTCCCATCAAAAAATAATACCACAGTTTAAGGTTCCGCTACCTAGAATTTTTTTTGAGTGCATTAACTTTTCAGAAAAATAAAGTTTATCTGGCATCGCGGCAGCGCTACGTGGAGGAATATGTGACATGAGTTGCTTATATCCAAATAAACTTTAATTTTCTGAAAAGTTAATGCACTCAAAAAAAATTCAAGGGAGTGGGAGTTCTTGTAGGCGGAGAAAATACCCTTTGTATTTGGTACAATACTATCCTGTTTGCTGCTAGTTCTGCGTCACAAACTTTTACAGACTGTGGCTTACTGAGGGAGAGGAGAGAACTTTCTACTGCATCTAATGTACTTAGTGGCCATACGGAGCTCATACAACCCCACTTCATAAAAACTGAACTATCCCTTTAAGCATGGTCAAGACGTGCACAGAAACCGATGTTAAAAGTGATTTCAGCAGACAAAATTCTGCCTGTGAGTACTGTAAGGACAGGCCTTTGATTCTCCTTACTTTTTATTACTTTGGGTTTATTGGAGGGGCTTTTGAATCCTGAATAAAAAACTTCATTTGAAAAGAAAACTTGCTGAGTTGTGTTTTCATTCCCCTTTGTTGTAAGGATTTTAGGCTGTTGGGTTTTACACTTTTCACCCTTTGAGTTGGCTTTATTAAAAGTGGTGGTGACTGACTGACAAACAAAAACTACTTTTGCCAGGATAAGTCTGGCTGTCACCCCAGAAAATAAAACTAAATGAAAGAAACAAAGAAAATAAGTCCTCTGCTTAGAAACCATCACAACACAGGCCCTTAACTGTCATCTCCGTGTTTAATTACATTGTTTTCTATGTTATACAGAGACAAAGATTCTTTTAAAATGTGTTTTGCTGAAATGTGATCATCTCAATCCCCTTACTATCTCTCTGCACCCAGTGGCTATAAAACAACAGGAAAGCAAAGCACAGCACTGCACAGAAGCCAATTTATCACCACTATGACCATAAACTAAACTGTAGAAGTATTTTCATCTTCACAAAGATGTCCATCCTCTGTAACTTAGTCTGTTTGGTTGGACTGTTGACCCACTGAGTAAATAGTCAGTTCATCTCAGGAAACCTCAGCCAATTCCTGAGGGTTATTCTGTCACTGTGACACTTCCTTCTTCTGCTGAGAAGCCTTTGCAATAACTAGTGAATAGGGCTGGACAATATGACCTCAAATTAAAATCCCTGATTTTTTTCACAACACTCGTTTTAAGGTTGTAATCATTTTTTTCCTCTCAATAAATAAATACTCAGAGTGACACAAAAATGTCATGAATCAAGTTTTGCCTTTATGTTGTCAAAATATATTCCCAAACTAAACAGAATTTCCCTATTGAAGTCAAAGTGTGTGTCATAAAATGTTTATTATGTAATTCAAACATAGGCAGGTTTGTCTACATGAACACTGAAAGCTGAACAGCAGGGCTGAAAGATTTATTTATTGTTTTTGGAAATCGCAATTTCAGACAACTCAATCATGTGATCGCCAAAGCTGCAATTTTTGCAGCGCTCCTGACTGATCCAGGATCTGTTGTGTCAACTATTTTACACATACTATTTTACAAATTAGCAGGGAATTTGCATTTACTGAAGTGCTGGTAAGCAGGTCAACAACACAAAGCCTCTGTTTAGGAGTAGAAGTTGAAATGTCCCTTAAATCATGAAACAGATTATTTGTCATCAATATTAGATGATGAATAATGTGTTATGTGCATTTGATCATTAATTTTCTTTTGTCTCTACTGTAAACATAATGAATATTGCACTGAAGCTTGATTTGAATAAAATCGCAAATTGAATAAAAACGCAATATCTGCCAGAAAATCGCAGATCTTTTCCTGAAATTGTTCAGTCCTACTTGACAGAGCCTACAATCATGAAAGGTGTAAATTTACAGTATTTATATTTTCAAACATTGCAACAACTTACAATTCTAGTAAGTCAAGAAAAAAATCTTGTGCAGAAAATAATATGATTTAATCAATATATTTTCCAGCCCTACTCGAGAGGGCACATAGACAGTCCAAAACTCTCTAACAAGCTAACAGCCACTACAAGCTAATTTTGTGCCAACTGTTGGGCTTCCCCCACAAAGTGAGCACCAGCGTGTAAAATCAGAAGAACAGCTGACTGAAGCTTATTCCTCTGTGGCAGATTCTTTAAGGTCGAGCACCACACAGGTTTTCACTGACAACAGTCTGAAGTGCTTTCTGTCACACTCACCTGTTTGTGGGCCAGCACCATGACAGGCAGGCTGGGGTGTCCTGCCAGCAGCTGGTGTAAATGCTCCCTGGCAAGTGGAAAGAGCTCCGGTTTGGAGGAGTCGACCACAAAGACGAGTAGAAGGGCCTTGGACATGTACCTCTGCCAGTACGGCCGCAGGTCCTCTTTACCTCCGACTGACAGACACACAGGTGGTTATGACACCAGATCACTCCGATAACTCATGGCATGCTCTCGTCAATTCAGACTTACTCTCCAAGAACTCGATGTGCAGGTCTTCTCTGTTGATGGAGACGGCGTTGAAGCCTTGAGTCGGCTCCATGTCCTGCTCCAGAGACCCCGAGGCCAAACACTGCAGGAGGCTGCTCTTACCTGCTCCATCAAGGCCCAGGACGAGCACCTGAGTCCCTGCTGACTCCACAGGCTTTGACTGCAACACAGAGACCAGATACTCACTGGACAGGACTCTTTTTTATGAACTTTTAAGATGCATTATTAAAATACATATATTAAAAAACTAATGTTCCTCCTTTCCAAAACTGGATAAAGCCACTTTTCTTATTCCATTTAACAACCAAAAATGATACTTCTTATTTCTCATACTATTATCTGTCTGTCTTCTCTTTCATCAGAGTGAGAATTTAATAGTTTTGATATTTTTACAGTTTTAACCACTATGACAGGATTATAAATAAGTCAGTAAACAGTCCCAATTTTATATATATATTGGATATTTTCTGCAAATGCCCAATATGATTATATTGCAAAACTTATCTTGATTGATACCCACATATATGGAAAATCGGCATATCAGATATTGGATTTTTGCCAATATCTTATATGCCGATATTTTCTTAAATTCATTATTGCAGATACTGATATTTCTGGTCAAGAGCACAAGCTCTGCACTTAACAAATTGGACTTGTTTCCTTCAGTGTTATAGTATATTTTTGCGAGGAACAGATGTAAAACAAGAAAAACAGCATTTAACTCTTGCAAAAATGAAACCCTTGATTTTTAAATGTACCCACGCAGTGATGAGAAGGTGCATCAATATTGTACATTCGCGTAGTTTGCTGATATTCCAGCCCATATATGGCCGATATGTGTGGCTGATATACCTGCAAAAATTTCAATATCTGCCAATACCGAAGCTTGTAGCTTCAACCTCTTCCTGCTCCTGAGGACGCTGATTGGGCTGTGCTGCTTTGGGCTGGTAAGATGGATCTGCCTGATTACAGACATTGAATCAGGCAGATCCAACTGCACTGCAAGGTTATTCTGGCCATACTTATAAGCCAAATATATCCCTTATGTCACCTGGAATATGTCATGATGGATGAAGTTACCTTGACACCTCACCTTAATGTCTACACTGAAAAATCAACATAATCGTTTCAGAGAATAAAATGTTTATCTTGTTTTACATCCGTTTCTAACATTAACTAGAAATGCTCCAAGAGCAAAACCATCCAAGGCACATCTGACGGTATTTGCCCTATCTCGTACTGTTGACAAAAAATAATTGATAAAAAATACTGGATCTTGTCTAGATTTGGAATACCACCAAAATCAAGTTACTTCTTTCTTGTGCCATAACTAATATTCCCTAAAAAATATCATCAAGTTCTGTTCATCACTTTTGGAGTTATCCTGTTAACAAACTAATGAGGACCATAACCTCCTTGGCGGAGGTACTAAGATGCTACAAGTTAGGGACAGGTCAACTTTAGTGACATGGACACTGCATTCTTTTACCAAAAAATATCAGTGTCTGTGATAATTAGATCAGAAATATCAGCATATTGGGAAAATCCAACGTTGTGCAGTTGAATGGGTGTATCTAATAAAGTAGCATATGTGTAGTTGTGTAGGCTAAAAAAGCCTGGGACATTGAACATCTGCTTAAATCTATAACTATGAATCCCTTATTTTAAGAGATAATCAAGCAGCCTTGGCTCAATCCTGCTGCGACTACATTTCCCAGAATGCAACATCAACAGGTCAGAACTTGTTAACGGTTGTGAACGCGTAATCATGGAAGTATTTAACGGTTTACCTGCTACTTTAGCGGGCTAAAAACGGGGACATTACATATATTGATTTATAATTAAACTAAGAAAATGATTTAATAAATGTTTTCTGGTTTGAGCGACTCTGTTTGTTCGTTGCATAGTAACGGCTGTCCCGGCGAAACCATGAATATGTTCTTCTGATATATTTTTTCATTTGAGCTGAATGTTTGATGTAGAACATTTAATTACGGTTTAAAGTCAGTATTTCCTTATAAAAGCAGACTTCGTTTTGTTTAAGGCCACACAGATCTACCTGCTGCTTTACCTCAGAGGTGTTGGGCGGTGCAGCTGAAACCTCCACCGTCTCCTCCGCAGCCTTCACTTCTTCCTCAGTCTCCTCCTTTCTGTCCTCTTCTTTGGTCCCTGTCCCATCTCCTCCGGGCTCCCTCTTTGGCTTCCTCCTCTCAGCCGTGATCCAGACCAGGAAGGCGACTCCTCCCGCCAACCCCGCCGTCAGAGCCACGGCCTCCCTCAGCCCCACCATGGTGCTCCGCCGCCGCGTTAAAGTCTCACTAACAGCCGCTGCTTCACTCTGACCGGTCCGCGTCCGCCATTTTGAGACTTTAGGTGAAGTTTGAGGGCAGCTTTCTCGTCTCCGCTCCGCAACAAGTGGATTACAGGCAGACAGGAAGCTCTGCGGGAACTAACGGAGAGATTTCCGGGCTGCGTTTGTTGATGCGGTGCCGCTGATTCACCACTGGATGGCGCTGTTACGCTTTAGAGCAGGGGTGGGCAACTGGCGGCCCGGGGCCCTCATGCGGCCCTTCACCTCACTCAATGGGGCCCACCAATCATTAAAAAAAAAAGAAAAAAAAAAAGGAATATAAAGAAAACATAAAACAACTGCTCAGTATTAATCATCATGAGAAACCAGTACTACATAATGCACAAATTAGGATAGAAAGTATTTTTACTAACCTCAGATTGCTGGTACTCACTTTTACAGACTTGCTTTTATGTGGTGTCTTTTTCTCACTGTCTTTTTAGCTTTTTAGTCACTATTGCTCTTATCTTTTATCTCCTACTACTTTTAGTCCCTCCTCTTTAATTTACATCTTCTATGTTTGTTTCTATTTGTTTCTATTTATAATTGTTCTTCTGTTTTCTACTTTCACTCCCTTTTTACTTTTTCTTACTGGTTTTATGTTTTTTTATTTTTATTTTGGTCCTCTTGGTCACATTTTCGTTGCAGGTCTGGATCCTTATGACATTCTTATGCCTCTTGTGTTTTTCTGTAACAGTGCCTTGTTTTTTGTTTTTTTTGTATTTCCTTGTGCTGAAGTTCTTGTAATTGATGTCTGTATGTTCTTGACTGTTTGTCAAAACACTTTGTAAACCTGTTTTTAAAAGTGCTATACAAATAAAGTTATTATTATTATTATTATCACATGCTTTTTTTTTTTTTTTTAAAAAGTCATTAACCCTTTGACTTCCACATTAAGAAATAGATTTGGAAAACATTATTTGTTGGTAAAATTGTGTTCCTGCCTGTTCGTTTAGCAACATTTTAGGTTTTATTTTTCAGATCAACCAATTGGGAAGCAGATATGCAGGTCAACTTGTGGGTTGATTTATCTGTTCAGGGTTATTATGGGCATGGATGGATTTCTTTAATTTCTTCCAACATTGTTTTTTTTCATATAAAGAAATCACAGAGAGCAAAATTTGTTAAAATAACCTTTAACCTTGCTCTTACTCTGTGAGTTTTCTGAGGAGCTGTGCAGCACAGAGCCACTTCCATTTTTTTCCCACAGATTTTTAGACAATGATATTTATGTATAGCAGCACCACCCAGTGGATATAATTAGGGTTACATACACGATTCAAAGAGGTGATTGAGGATAAAAAGTCAAAGATAGGTTTACAGAGTTTTAAATTCAGCAATATGGTGGCAAAAAAAAGTTGAGATTATCGGAGTACACCACATTACACAGTACGATCAAAACTGTTTAATGCCTGATTTTTTATCTTCTTGTATGGGGTCTCTAACAGATAAAAAATCTCTTCAGATTTAGAAAATCCTTATGTGTGTACCCTGCTTAACAATATGAAACAGTGCTGCCCCTCAGGCACTGAAAAAAATGTGTGAAGTAAAGCTCCACATCAGGTGATTTAAGACCAAAAAGTCAAGCTGTTTTACTAAAACAAACAATTTTTCAAGTCCTGAGAAACATTTTTTTGATCCAACTATTTTACAGAAACAGATTTGAAATTAATCCGATTTTCTTTAAATCAATTTGTAAACAATGAAAGCATCCTCCACCCATTATTTTTTAATTTTAACAAAAAGTCATTTATTAAACTCAAGAACCTCCTCCATCCTTTGTCGTCATGGTCAAGAAAGTGGCAGTGAGGTGAGTGGAGACTTTCACAATTCATTTTTATTCATTTTAAAGTGTTTTCGCAGACAAACTGAAATGTACTCTTTAGTCTATATTTAAATCAAACCATTTTCTCCAATATTTTCTCTTTGAATGAACACAAAAGGCACTTTGACCCAGAGTCCTCCCCCCTGTCTCATGGACCTGGTTTCTGCTGGACCCTCTTTTTGACTGGCTCCTTCTCTTTCTGCTCAGGGGCGGTCAGGAGCCACATCCTGCTCCGGCTCCCGCTCTCCTTCACTCCAAGATTCTTCTGGGTCCGAGCTTTCAGGGACGGGGGCTTCTTCTGCTGCGTGGCCCCCTTTGGGTGCTCTGCTCCAGAGCCTGAAGAGTCCACCATCTCGCCCTGGCGGTGCCTCCTTGATTTTGGCGCTGCCTGGAAGTTGGAGAAGCTCTTCTTCTTGATGGAGGACACCAGGCTGGCCCTGCTCTGACTGGACTTCTTCTTCTCGTCCTTGTCCTCTTCCTCAGAGTTGTTTTTATCGTCTTTGGAGAAATTCTTCTGCTGCCATGTGAGGAACTCGGACATGCAGGCTTTCATGCGTGAGGTTAGGTCTCGTTGGCTCATGTTGGCTTGACCTTTGACCTCCGCTGTGGCCTCCTTCAGCTTCTCATACTGGTTCTGGATGTTTGTCACCTCCTCCAGGATCTCAGCAGAGAGGAGATCCTGCACGGCGGAGGTCCTTTCCAGAAACTCAGCACAGACCGGCTCTGTTTTAGGTCTCCTCAGCTTCTTGAAGGAGAGGAAGTGAGGCATGGCGGTGTAGTGGATGGCTTTGCTCTGGACGAGTTTCTGATAAATGTAGATCACGTCAAGATGCCCCGAATTCACCGAGTCCTTCAGGAACTTCTCAACATGAACCCAGCACCCCAGAGGGAGCCTAATCTGCACAGGAGGGGCTGCAGGCTGCATGTGGTAGAAGGCAAACATCAGATACAGGCCTCCAACTCGAACCTGGTAGCTGTAGGGAGGCAGGAAGTATTTCATGGCCGTAGCCAGAGTGACCCTGATGAACCTCTTTGCCTCACCTGCTCGGGTCAGACCCAGGAAGATGTCAGAGAAGCACATCTCCCTCCACACGGCTGAGAAGACCTGATACCTAACCGAGTCCGTCTGCTGGAAGCGGGCGAGAAGCTGCTCCACGTCTTCAGTCAGAGGAGGGTCGAAGAATTCTGCATAGAACGGCTGCATACGAGGCATCCTGGACACAAAAAGGACAAATCAGAGGTGGAGAGGAGAAGTCTGAAGGAGCTCTGAGCAGGAACAGCAGGTGAGGTTTGGTATTGGCTGATTAACTTTAACCACGCCCACAGGAAGCAGACAAAGGTTCTCACCCTTTTTTTTTTTCAACTCAAGTTTTTATTTAGTGCATGACAGTCACACATGTGGCATAATTATATCGGGCAGGTAAAAAAGTATCAATAATACAATTCTACATGAAGGTAAAAATTTTACAGGGTGGAATAAGCTAATAAGTAAGTACATATATAAATAAAATTAAAAATAGTAATAGGGATGCACGATATTGGATATTTGACGATATCCGATATGCCGATATTTTTTAGTTCATTATCGCTGATACCAAATTTTCTGGTAAAGAGTACAAGCTCTGTACTTAACAAAAATGGACTTGTTTCTTTCAGTGTTACAGTATATTTTGCGGAGAACAGATGTAAAACAAGAAAAACGACATTTAACTCCTGCAAAAATGAAACCCTTGATTTTTAAATGTGCCCATGCAGCGATGACAAAGTGCATCAATATTGTACATTTGTGTTATTTGCCGATATATATGTGAGGCTGATATTTCAGCTGTAAATATTTGCAAAAATTTCAATTTCAGCCGATACTGGTACTTAACTTTTTAGGCTGAAATTGGCTGATAACCGATATCAAACGGATAACATTGTTCATCCCTAAATAATAATAAAAAACAACTACATAAAATAAATGACCTAAATAGTGTTGAAATATATATTAAAAAAAAAGACATTACTCCATTAATACATAAGAACAATAAAGTACCAGATGGGGTTAAGTCAGCTGTCATCCTGCTGACTGATAGTTAAATAGGACCAACATGGTTCCCAAATTGATGATGTGGTACCATCCCTGTTGTTTACCTTAAAAAAATGCACATTCATACGAAGCAGCATTTATCATCAGATTTATAACATCAATGTTAAGTTTTGATGTGAACAATTTAAAACAATTAGAAGAAATGGTTCATATTAAGAGGTAGGACTTCATTATTCTAATCTGTTTCACTGTTTTAAAGCAAAGTTCTGCGCAGTTTGCAGCAGCTCAGTCATTCAGGATCGTTTGCTTTCTGCTGACACATCATTCAGGTCTATCTCATCTTTACAGGTTGCGTTATATATTATTAATGCTTAAAGCACTGATCTGTTTTGCTTAATAAGACAACTTTTATTTAAGTGAAGTTTTCCCACCTTAAAAAGACTTAAAGTTACCTGAGGCTCGTGCTCTCTTCTGTCTTAAATGGCGGATGTAGAAGCTTAACGGCGCCACAGCGCCCTCTGTTGGCAGCACCGAATAGCAACCAGGCGGTCTTCACAGGACTCACTACTGCAGTAAAATAATGGGATCAATACATTTCTAAGATTTGATAAAACTCGCTTTTAAAATAAATATCCTTAATCAATGGGCATTTGAAATTTCATCAAAGAACTGGTCACGTGTTAACTACTAGTGACATCAAACATTAAGATGGTTGCATCTTTGTAACCTGCAGATATGAAAAATTCTGCTGATATTTACAGCCGATATCTCCGCAGTGTATATCCCCTATATTGGCTGAAATATCAGCAGAATGTCTTAATGTAACATGAAGTTTCACCTCAATTTAACTTCATGTCTTTATCAAGACACCAACATTATGGGGTTTTTTTTTAGGAAAATGTTCTTTTTCTTGTTTCTTATTCTGTTTCCAATGCAAATCAACTGTCAAAGAATAAGAAAGAGGAACATTTTTTGTCAGGTGAAGACTGCCAAACTTTTGTCCAAAAAAAAAATATTACTAACAAGTTTATAAATATGGCCAATAATCCAATACTGTGCATCCCTTACAAACCTAAAACTTCTTCTATTTGTTGATCACATCTTTTCATGTTGGAGAAGAAATCAAACCACATTTTAAAAATCTAATGAAATAGTGCAGAGACTGGACACAAGACATGCACCGTTAAGTATCTTTTTGGCTTTAAAAATAAAACACATATATAAAAGGGTCTTCAGGCTGTATTATTTTCTCAAAATATGTGAAAAAGCTGAACATAACTACTGACTTCAGTTTTCAACTCATTGCTTTTATGAAGACATCTGAGGTAAGACGGAGCAACGACGATGATCAGAAGACTGAGTGTGTAGAAGTTACGGTCACAGCTCACTCCGTGTGCCGGCACAGCACTGGTCAAAAATCTAAAATCAGGGTTAAAGTCCAAACACTTCTGGGTGATGCTAAAGAGTCACAAAAAGAAGATTTTGATGAACATTTTTCCAGGAAACACGTGGATCACTTGTTGCTGTTGAGAGTTTTTATTAAGACTGAACAAAATGGGAGAAATGTTTGATCTTCTCTTTTTTCTATACACATGCATCAGACAAATTTAAAGAACTGAAATGATTTTTTCTTCAGTTCAGACGAAACACATGAGGGATTTAAAAATAAATATCTCTCTAACATTGCATGTTTGTCAGCAATTTAAAGTGAAGGGACAATTTAAGATGCAAAAGTGACATCATGTAACTCAAACTACAGACTTGTTAAAGGACAGTTCCACCAAAATTAGACTTGAAGTTACCCTGCAAAAGGAGCTTGTGTTCTATCTACTGAACTATGGAAACAACTGTTTTTGTAATTTTAAATTAATATATGAAAAAAGAAGACAGAAATGTATTTTCTTAAGTTACTGGAAATGGAAAATTCCACAAAAATGTACTGAAGTGACAGTACAGCCAAGAGCACCTCAAAAAGTGTTGAAATAAATGTATTATTCTTACATAAGGCCTTCAAAATGTTATAAAAAACAGATACTTTTCAATACCACAACTATTAAAATCAATTAAGCTTAATTATTTCAATAATCATCAGTACTGAAAAGCACCTAAAGCTGAAAGATATGGCATCTATTCCATAAGCAGATGAAAGACAGAGAGATGAATCCAGTCAGATAGGAAAGAATATTTCATTTACAGAGGCATCACTTATTTCTGCTGTGCAGGAGCCTCCTGCAAGTTTTGGAGATTAAAACAAGAATTTACCAAACACTACGTGCCTAAGACTTCTATCTTCATGGCATTTAATAAAATAGAAAGATCCTAAACTGTCTTCTAATGCAGGGAAACAAAGATAAATTCAGTGGAACAGTCCTTTAAATCTTCTCTCTCCGGTCCTTAAAAAAACACAAATTAAAGACATAAAGGAGTAAAAGGGGGCTTTTGGTTTCACATATTTAAACCGAATAAAAACATCAACTGAAAAGATGAAACGTGTAAAAGAGGAAAGCTTATGATTGCTTGTTGTCTCGTCCACACTGACATCAGTGGATCCCGTGGCCCCTCCTCTTCCTCCTCCTTTTCTTCTTCTTCTCCTCCTGCAGCTTCCCCTTCGACTACCAGCCCCCTTTGCCGCCCTTCTTCTTCTTCTGTGGTGCCTTCTTGCGTGTGCCCCCGAGGCTGCAGGCTTCTGCTGCCGTGGAGGGACCACGTTGCTGGCGGGGGCTGTGGAGGAGCCGGACGCTGACCCTGGTCTCGGGGAGGTAGGAGGACTGCTCGCTGTCTTACTGGCATCACTGGAGCAGAAGGGACAAAATATTAGGGACGACTCAGAAGACATGGGATTGGTTCTGGAAACTTTAAAGGGTTAGTTCAGGTTTTTTGAAGAGGGGCAGCTGGAGGCCCATGGCACGAGTAAATATGATACGAGTGTATTTCAAGCAACCTCACAATGTGATATGTATCCTGATACATGTAAACTGTGAACATTGACTAAGATTTTAACAGAATTCCCGACAACTTTTGTTTTTTTTATTACAAGAAGAAAAAGAACAAGGATGAATTTTAAATGATTTTACAACGTAAGAAACTTAAATTCAGGTCTCAAAGATGGTAGACCTAAGTTCAAATGTGGAACATGTGCTTCACCATGTAGTTTGGCTTCTACTTTGAACTGTGCCATTAACCATTACCCAAAGTGTTAGACAACAACTTTCAAAACATTGAGGCTGTATTGATTCTGTAGAATCGAAGGCAGTTTGTGACAATATTTTGCTGTATCGATATTTTGAGCACATAGCCTAGAACCCTCAGCAGTACATGGTGCCTCTCAAAGCCTCATAATTAACCTACTTATAGGTCTAAAACTACTCATAAAAACTATGTTGGCTTGACAAGATGCTACAGAAAAAATATTTTCCCTGCTTTTTCCTCTTTTAAATAAGATAATTTTAATCTTTTTTTCCTTTTACGACAAGCTTTAAAAGAGTTAGTTCAGGATTTTTGAAGTGTGGTTGCTACTAGTGAATACAAGGGCCAAAAAAGGAATGTGAAAGCTATTGTCCTTGGGGAGACTATTGGGGCAGACTGTAGCAGGTACAGTCTTTAAAATTTAACTTCATATATGTTTTGCAGATAAACCATACCTACGTCAGTACAATAAAACAACTAATTTAACATGTAATGTTTCAAAATGCCTTTTTTCTTTTACACTTTGGCCTGTGCAGAGTCAAATGTTGCTGTAATGCAGTGACACTACAGTTTTGCTGGCTAGAGCAAAATCTTAATCACAAGTAATAATTTACTGTCATTTATAGTAAAAGGAAAACATTCAGTGCCATATTTAGCCCTCCTAAATGTACAATATGTATATTTTTTGTCGCCAACTATGCAAATTTATGTCAGTCAGAACATCAAATCGGAACCAGTAGCCCTCTGTAATTCTCCTCATCTTTGGGTAGCTCTCATGCCCAGAACGGTTGGTGATCCCTGTGCATGGAGTAAACTTATTATCCTTTTTCTAATAAGATCTTTTTAATATTGTTCTCCCTTTTACAGGCTTATTTTACTTATGATGTTTGAAAGTCTGTGAAGAACTTTTAACTACCTTTCACTTTCTTGTCTTCTAAAAAAAAACAAAGTGATTCTAATGTAAAATATTCAATATTTCTCTTTATCTCAGTAAAGTTGGCTCTCGGCCTCATGTCCCACATGTAAAAGCATTATGTGTTCAGATTTCCAGTTTGTCTGCAGCTGTGAGAAAAGTTTATTTTGGCCTAAACAACAAACAGACTTCATCTTCCCCACAGCAGCTAAACATCTGCACCCTGGAGTCACTGGCAGGGAAACAAAGGGTCGTGATTTTCTTCCATTAGAGGAGCTGATTTTAACGTTTCAATCAGAAGAAATTGCACCCAGGCAGCCGACGTGGATTACTCACAGCTCGGCTGAAGCTCCTGCCGTTGCTCCTTGCGTGCCTTTCCCGATCTGCTCCTTCTTCTTCCCCTTCTTCTTCCCTCTGTAGTACGAGCGCTCCCTCATGGGCAGCCACCTCTCGGGGTCAGGGGTTGCTTTGGGGTCGTAGTTTTTGGGCAGTTTGCCTGAAAAGGAGATCAGGAAGACATGTCAAAGCTTCATTATATTTTAGCATCCCTGTTAGCGGCCTGTGTTCACATCATTGATGTTCTTGTCAATAAAATAAAAGGCAGCGAGATCAACTACCACAGCTGTAGTTAGCAGGAGAGTAAACTCCACATTA
>JBAMNC010002289.1:0-50238 GCA_037902135.1 Cetoscarus ocellatus | reverse complement strand
GAAGGAAAAAATGGCTAAGGGGGAAGAGACAGGAGGAGCTACTCTTAAAAGTTGACAGTGACATTTAGTGCAGAAAGTCGATGGAAGAAAATCATTTAAGATGGATTATCACTCAAGTGCTGAATGAAGTACTTCAGTGAAAAAGAAAGAAATAAAGAAAGAGAATATTAGTCACTCCAGACAGTGGCTTTCCTCTGAACAGCTTCAAGGCAATTAAAAAAAGTAAGACAGTTAAACAACAAATAGAAAGCAAAGCTCTCTGCTGCAATCAAAAACTTAAATACCCAACACATAAAAATCTGAGCTCTGTGTCATCTTGAACCTCTTATGCATGTGTTGCTCACCACTTAAAAAAAAAAAAAATTGCTCCCAGCTTATTTGTACTCTGTGCAGACCTTCATGTGCTTCACAAACTGATCAACACGTCTCTCATGTCATGTTTGTAGATATGTAGAAGTCTCCAAATCCACTCTTTAGTGTAACACAACATATAACAAACATGTTTTGGTACTCTTCTCCTACACAAAATGATTCCTTATACACATATATGTTTAACATTTACAGTATGTGATGTTTTTTGTAGCAGCATAGGTGCAACAAGCTCACCCTGGAAGCCCTTTTGTTGCACATCACCAGGGTATGACAGTGTCGAGGCGTCAATGGCTCATTTAGTGGAATCGCTTTACAGAGCTCTGGCTGTCACAAGGAAATGTGTCCTTGAAAAAGACACTTAATCCTGAATTGCTCCCACTGCTGCACTGGTAAATGAATATAAAAGCTGGGGGATGTGGAATACTGCTGGACATTCCATAAAAAGCCACCACCATCATTGTGTGCTTGCGTGTGTAAATGGGTATGGCCTACAGTATAAAAGCACAATACAACTGAGTTTTATTTACCATTCCATTCACCTTAAAGATAAGATTCTATTTTGTAAGATGTTATTTACAAAATAAGGCATGTTGTCTGTGCTGTATCTCCTCCTCCTTTAAAGCTAGGGTTGATAATTTGATTTAGATACACTTTTTGTTCTACTGGTTTAAATTGATCGTTATGTCCCGATGGCAGTCAATACATGATGTGTTCTTAAAAGAGAGTGAAAAATAGCCGCTGTCTACAGCAGGAGTAAAACAGGGAAAACACCAACCAATCACCGAGATTCGTTCCTAATTTTTAAACGAATCAAATCCCGTGCTGCAATTCTGCCCACCTTCTGCGCATTCATTTTGCCAGCGTGACTGACCTGATTCAATGCGCGTAGCCGAGCTGAGAGGGATCCAAGTACGCTGGAGAATGCATACCTGTCAAGTTTTGGCTTTGAAAATAAGGGAAGCCCGCTGCGAGCCGTCCCACAACCCCAACCAAGCTCCAGTATCCCTTACATTTTAAGACAGGTGTACAAGAAATCTAAAATAAACACTTAGTTTTTTTTTGGTTTGTTGCCGGTGTGTGCTGTAATCTCGTGACAACTGCCACCCAGGCTACTGCAGGTGCAGTTCTCATGAGGCTTTTTCTTCTTCTTCAGTTTTAGGGCGGTTGACATCCATCATTTTGGTGCATTACCGCCCCATTCAGCTAGTGACAGAGCTCAGTTTGGAGAGGCAGGAGACTTGACAGCTATGTGGAGAATGGCAGAAAAATTACCTATATCCCGATCACCGCTCCTCCTCCTAAACAGAGGAAGAGAAGAAAGATGGAGGCAGAGAAGGCCGAAACAAAAAAGAATTTGGACAAAGCCAGATCAAAAACGAGAGTCAGCATCGGGTTGTGAGTACTAACTAACTTGCCATGTTTGTTTGATGTTTTTTTAACTTTACTATGATAATGTTTTGGTGTTTTCTTACCACTGAGTGAGTCATGACTTGGTGTAGTGCAAAACAAACACGATGTGCTGAGGACCGGTTTTGAGTTGAATCAGTCATATGGTCGCGAATCAGCGGCGGTCATGCATGTGAGCGGGGGGAGGTAGTTTTGGAGGAGCTCCAGGGAGGAGGTAAAGAAAAATGTTATGTTAAACTCAGCTTTGTCAAAACTTTGGAAATTGTTCTTTTGTTCATTTAGATATTGAGTAATACATTACTTTCAATAGGGGGTGTGCACATATATGCTGGGCACTGTAGATGAGCATGCTTATTATCAGCTTACAAGATACATGTTAACAAACTCTGTGCACGGAGAAGAGGGGCTTTCAATGCTCGCCAGTGTCTACAGCAGACCAGAGAGAACTCCAGAAAGCATAGTAACTTATTAAACTGTACCACCTGTTGAAGTATCTACAGAGACACAATGCAGAAAAGTATAGAGCAGCTTTCAAAAGTGATGAATTCTCCTGCTTAGATAAGCTTTTTGAATCAGTAAAAAATATCCAGTGAGATAATTAGTAATGTTAAGTTGGTTTTTTTATGGTTTGTTGTGCATGTGCAGAGAAAGTAGCCCTGTGGGATCCAGAGCATTATTATTATTAAGTTGTACTTTGTTATCAACTTTGTTTCCTGGTTGCTGTAATGCAATTGCTATCAGTACTTCTACTACTTATACCACTACACCAGCATGATGATTTAACTCATCAACCTGTGTGTGGGGTGCTGGATCGATTGTGCCCTCACTGTAAATAAGCAACTCCAGAGGTCGATTAAGCTGATATCGCCTTTTTTCAGGCTGGCTCAGCATGGTTGTTTATACGAAACAGAGATCGATTGTTGTGCTTTCCTGTGGTTTGGGCACGAAACACCAGCTTGGTATATGAACAACTTTCCCAAACGGTCTAGTGTGAAAACAACCTTAAACTAGTTTTCCATTTATGGTGGGGTCTCAGTTCAGCTTGACTCTACTTAATTTTGGTAGTGGTCATTTTTTTAGTAAAAGCTTAATGGTTGATCCTTTCTCTGAAATATATGAATTCATGAACTCATTCCCCCGCCTAAATAAAGTACGTTGTATTATCTACAAATATACTATATATTATATGTTGAAAATCTTTCATTTTCAGATTAATTTTCAGACTCTTATTTGCTGACTTATGCCCGTGACACTTCTGGTAACAATACTCTGAATATCTGATATTTAACTAAGTGTCAACATCACATCTCAGTCTAAGCTCAGCTTGCTTAAAACCTAGCAAGAGGTGATACAAAAAGAAAACAATATTAATGAAAACCAGGTGTCACATACCATTTCAAGTGTACAGTTAGAAACAAATGGGGTCAAGGAAAGTTAAGGTAATAGCAATAACAGAAATCCATCAAAATATCTTTTACACAACAGGTTAAAATTTACAAACTTTTAAGTCAAATTGTATACATTGTAAGACATTTAAAAGACCCTGGGTATACATGTAAAGACCTCACTTCATCTTCAACCTCTGACCAGTTCATTAGCACCACATTTATGTATTATTTATTTATTAATGTGTTTATTCCTCAGAACCAATTTAAAAAATAAAAAATAAAAAGAAAACATCTCCTTAGTTGACAGCAAGTTGTTCAGTTTGGTAGATTATAATTTAGCATTTAAGTCTTTGAAGTATATATTTTTGCCCATTAAATTTTGCTACAGAAATAAATCAACTTTTAGTACTTAATTGAATACCCTGCAGAGACCCTAGAAGTCAGTGTGGTCTGACTGGGCAACATGTTTTTACTGTTGGTTACTCTAGGCCTAGGAGTATAAGCATATAGCAACACTTTCAATATGCTTCCAACAAAAATATGAATCCACCACATATAAATACAGAAAAAGACAACATACAGAACCTTGATGATTATTGTATATTCCTCTGACTGTATATTGTATAATCACAAACATGCAAACACACCCCTAGGCCAAAGCAGACATGCATATTCATACATGTCTGTAACACGTTCACAGAAAACACAATCACAGCGTGGTTTATCACTCAGCTCAAACTGGGTGGTGGAGTTTCTAATTTCCATATGACCATTGTCACTCTATGGGCTACATTCTAAATCTTTTCTTGCTGGTCTTCATAAGACAGCCTTTCCTGCCAGGGGGCAAAACATGCCAACATGCATGGGGAAATATATAAATATATAAAAAACTATGAGTATGAGAAGACAGGGGATGATTCAAACCAAAAGAGGGATCAGTAAATTGAAGCAAATGAGAGAAAGGGTTTCAACTGAACACAAATCCATATAAAAATGGTAAAAGGTTGAGCAGAGGAAAAAAAAAAAAGGGTGTTGGAGAGAGAGAAGAAAGAAGAGATTTATAGAGAAGACTTCACAAAGGGAAAAACACAGAGGCTTCCTGCATGTGAGAAAATGTTTGAAATGAAAAGAACAGAACAGAAGGGCAAAGGTGGAGGATTAAAAAAAAAAGACAGAAAGATAAGAACAGACTGATAACGATGAAATAGAAAAGGACTGAAGCTGAGTAAAAAAGGGCAAGGGTTTGAAGAGAAAGAAGGCAGAGTGAGTAAGTGAAAGAAAAATAGAGATTAATGGGGTGAAGAGCGAGTGGTAGCAGCACTGGAAATGACAGCCTTCTGTGGTGGAACTGTAACAGATATGTAAGGGTCCATTTCAAAGCAGTGATAATATATGGGGGGTTTTTTCATCTTTAGCCAGAAGGTCTGGTAAGATCAATAGAGTCTTGTTATTAAAATAAAACTTCCACTGCATTAACAAGGCAAAGGAAAAGCCAGCAGCACTCACTGATACAAAATGTATTTCCGCTCTTTCATGTTCTTTAAAACTACAAAGAAGACTACGTTTACAGCAAATCGGTGTGTTCAATCCTGAGACAGATTTAATTCAAAAGGTCTCTGCAAAGAAGAGCCAACTACCAGAATTAGCCACCAAAGCTGTGATTGCAACATGTAACCATCACATCACAGTATGTGCTACGCAAATCATGTGACCCACAACACCTCAAGCTGCCACTCTCTGTCGTTTGATATTAACCTCATATGCTAACTGTGCTATCTTAAAGGTAGACACTGAGTTGCACAAGCATCTCTTCATTGAATTGTATTATGATATACACTGCCCGGCCAAAAAAAAAGTCAGCCACCGAAAATACAGGTGTCACACACTCTAATATTTCATTGAACTGCCTTTAGCTTTGATTACAGCTCAAATTTGTTGTGGCAATTGTTTCCATAGCTTCTGCAATGTCACAAGATTTGTCACAGATCATAGCACTGCCCCCACAGGCTTGTACAGTAGGCAATAGGCATGATGGATACCTACTCACGTGGACCAGTTGATTCCTCCTTCGGTCGGCACTCGGCAGTGGCAGTTACAGCTAGCGCGGCACTTGGCTAAATGGTCAGGGCACATCAGGTCTCGGCAGGTCGTGGATCATGTGACCGACCAAGCTAAATCTAAATTATTTTTATTTTATTTTATATTATTTTTGGGCCACACAGACAGACTTTCTCACACAAACTTACAAAAAAAAAAAAAAAAAACTGAAAATATCAATTTGACAAAAGGGCACTTTGGTCATCAAGGGGCAAAGGGGCAGGTGCTCCAGCACCCTCTGCCCCTCCCTCTGCACGTGGCCTGCATCCAGCCTTTCCACATGACCAAAGTAGCTGTGATTGGATAAATTCCTAACTTGTCCCCCACTTTCTACATGACCAAATTAGGTCTGATTGGATTTAGTGTCTGTCAAACATTTTAGTCTAGATTTTATCTGTTGACAAAAATGTCAGTTAATTTAGTTTCAGTTCTAGTCCATTGCACGGTATTTTTTTTAGTTATAGTGTTGTTTATGGAAAAAAGGTTGTTGACAAAAACTTGACGAAAATAGTTAGTCAACAAAATTAACACTGTTCCATTCACCTTACTGTTGATCACTGTTGAATTTTTTGATCCTTTTCTTATATTGTGTATGTTGTTTTTAGCTTTACCCTGTAAGGTGACCTTGACTGCTGAGAAAGGTGCCTGTAAATAAAATGTATTATCATTATTGCATGTTTTGACTTTTTTTTTTTTTCAGGACAATTGTATCAGATATTTATACTGTACTGATTTTATATTTAAGTATTATAAGTTGTAGCACAATAGGGACAAACCAAAAAATCTAATTAAATATATTCCTCATACAGTTTTACACAAATAATGCAGAACTCAAAGATGAGCAAGCCTTTTTACATCTTGATATGATTCTGTCAGACTTGGCTATTAGAGTGCACAAAATTAAAGCATGAAAAGAAACTTACAGCAGAAAAATACTATTATATTTACACTTGTTGCCTCTTTTGGAAGCAAGGTTTTGTCACAATCACATGACTAACACTACCTTTTAATTATCTTGGGAACTGAGAGGTGACTATCTTTTCCATGTTGACCTTTGGCTTGTCCCCGACGAGGACGCTACCATCATGAAAACAAGAGAAGAAGACACTGTAACACATCTATTGATTAATAACCAGGCAGGAACTTGTTACTTTTACTACTAGTCAAAATGAGGTCTTACAACATCCTGATTTTTTTTTTTTTTTCATGTAAAAAATGTGATAAAAAATCACTGATTCCAGATTCATCACTGGATTTAAATACAAAACCTCCCAGAACAAACCCAACTTCACTTCATGGTCAGATAAAAAAAAAAAAAAAAATCTGTAATGGACATACAGTATCGGACCTGAAGTTGTGCATAGATTGACAAAGAGTGAACTTCCAAACACAGACGTCCCTTTAAAGATCCACTGTGTGGTACCAAAGATATAAGTGAAGAAGTGAGTGTTACCACTTGAGGGTGACGGTGCTCCTAAAAAGTTGGAGGGGTTAATAGCATAAATGTGAAGCTGTGGGGTGTTTTACAGCCATTTGGGTGCCTGCTGGTGTAAGGCAACACACACAAACACACCTACTCATATAAACTGCTGAGGGGGAAAAGACCTCAGGGACACCAGAGGGGAATTGAGTAATGAGTGAAGGAGCGGCGAGATGGGAGTTTAGAGTAAAGCAAAAAAGTTGGAACTCACTTGAAAGGCAGCAGAGCACGAAACCTGTAACAACCATTGACTGCAGAAGAACTTAACAGAGCCATACTGTGAGAGGCATGAAATTGTTCAAAATATTTGTTGAAAGGTCTTCATTTCAGCTGAAGAAAATTATCTGTTCTCCACACACAATGGTATTTCTGCAGCTAGCCTCAAGCGGACACTGCAGGGGAATTACAGTTTTTGCACTTTCCGCTCTTCGTTTTTTCCGCCCCAGAGGTTAGCACTTGGAAACGACCTCTTGACCTCTGCAGATAATGTTAAATTATTGCAAAAAAAATGTGGGATCGGACGGGTGATCAGAATCCCCAAAACATCTTATGTAGTATTGGAGCATTTCTTATCAAAGCAAAGAAAAGTGGGAGAAACAACTTGCTTAAGAGCTGCTTAAACTCTACTTTGGGTACAAAAATTTGTCACTCCAATAATCTTTAGTTTAAGGAGTGATCAGTGCTCTTGAAAGAACCAGATCAACAGAAGAAGGATTAAAATAATATACATCATAATAAGCAACAAAGTCTGTGGCTATTTGTCCTCACATTGATCTTTCATTTTGTTTTGAACAGAGGTATTGATTATTAATTCAGACTTGTTCTGCCTGAGCTCTGCTTATGTACCTCTTACCGACATGGGTCAACAGGACAATCTATCGTTCATATTATGTTTTAGTCAGTGGAACAAAGGCCATTCCCTTTTATTCACTCTGCTCGTTTATTTGAACTGTTATTCACAAAGGCATACTCTCTATTTCATTGGATACAAGTTTAAGCAATGCCAAACTCTACTATTAAAGAAGACAGGCAGATAAATAGAAGTGTTTTTGACATTGGATTGAAGAGAACAGGGTAAGTTTCGACTGAATTTTGAATTTAACTAGAGGCTAGTGAAAGAACATTAGAGTAGGTGTGACATGGGACCTTCTAAGAGAATTGCAAGGCAGCCTTGCAGCAGCATTTCGGACCACATGTGGGAGGTTCAGAGAAAAGTTACAACAACGTGAATACAGAGTTACAGGGGTCAAGCATAAAACAAAACCATGGGCAAGCATGTCCTGCTCAGTTCTTCCCACAGCAGGCATGAGCCTAGTGATATTTTCCAAATGATTAAAAAAAGGAGTTGGCAAAAACATTTCCATGCTGTTCAAGGCTCAGACCAGCCAGCATAGACACAAAGATTACATAATGCAGGTTTTAAAAGAACCAAGAGTGCTCATGACATTCAGAAAAACACATTTAGGAGCATTAGAGCTGCAAAGAAATGACCTGCCGTGCAAGCTTTTATACAGTAAGTCCAACAGTTTGGATTATTTGTAAATACCTTCAGGTTTAAAGGAGTTGCTATGGATTGAAGACAACCTTTAAGCTGAACTTAAAAAAATAAAGAGGAAGTCAAATTTACTTACTCAGGGGTTCCAGTTTGTTCTTAAAACTAGGAACTTTTTCAGCCTCACCCTCCTGGTAAAAGCTGAATGTTGTATCCTGACACAACTTTCTATTTTCCGTGAGATTAGATAACTCTTGTTCCTGCAACAAACTGACATTTATTTCCTGAACAAGAGTGAGTTGAGGAATTAAAATCTTCTCTCCTGTCTGCGCTTGCACCTTTTGCATAAAGGCAATATTAAACATCCTATTGAGTCTCATCAGTGCTTGAATTCAAACTTTGTTTGTCAATAAATCCATTTTTACTGTTCCTGGTCTTCCTGCTAAGCTAATGTAATTGCATGCTCGCAGTAGCCGCACATACAACCAAACATTGACCTATTAAGTCATAAAAGACAAAGCCAATGAACAGGTAAGAGAATACTGCTATTCATCAAGTGTCCACTTGAGGCCAACCCCAAATGCTCTAAAAATACAACAAATACAAAAGCAATACAACCTGCCCATTCTTTCAACAGAAATGAACATGTTCATGGCCAAACACTGAAAGAAAAATCTGACAACTTTGGTTTCTATAGCGTATTTCTTTGATACAATCTGGGCGTCTTTTTATTATAACTCATACATTCAACCTGGAATAAGGTCTTTGTACAGCAAGGCATGAGGGGTATAGTAAATCTGTGATAAGCTGTGATGTAGCTGATTCATACCTTTGTGGCTAATCAACAGCATACAACAACAAAGATGCAACTTTGCTTTGAAACCCAGTGGCAACCTCTGGGGCTGAAAAGGAAGCCATATGAAAGTGCCAAAAGCTGTAGTTCCTTGAGTGTCCAGTTGAGGCTGGCTGCAGGAACCCTGGAGGTGAAGTGATTGTGTGTGGGACACAAACATTTTTCCAGCTTAAATAAACATCTTTATACCTACCTGTTTTCATTTCAGTACTTTGGTTGATTATTTCTGGTTTTAGAAGCAAGGGACATGATTGACATTGCTGCATATCCACGTGGCCTCACTATTGGTCAAACATCCTTGAATCCCACCTCAACACAGCCCCTACATCTGTGTGGCGGTTGAGCTTAAGTTTGGTTGAGATGACATTAACAGTACAGCAGCATCCATTACGATATATCATATATTAATATATATGCCAGTCTCTGAGTACATCACAGGTATGATTCTGTGTAGACTACTGTGATATGTGATATGCTGGAGAAGTCAAACTGGTGTGTTAAATCCTCTTGCCAAGATATGAGGGGTTCATTTTCTCTTCACTGATATCATCCAGAGGCTGAAGTGCTAAAAAGTTCTTATTCCTCTTTATGAGTTGATTCATCAAATTATGTCTCCTGTCTTTTTTTTCTCTGCAGTTATTGCATTATCATTAACTGTTCTTTTCTTATCAGCCTTTTAACCTGACATTACTTGCTGTACACAAACAAAGAGAACCTAGAAAAACCTTAAAAGAAAGTACACTTCTCTTGTGTAGAGTATCATGTAAGCCTAGTAAACACACTAATACAAAAACATGTATGCTGATGACAATGTGGTACACTATGGCATACTTTTGAAGGACAGTATAAACAAGGCTTTAATACCTTTACACACTTCAACTGTTGGCTGTGTTCATGTCATTTTAGTTATTTGGTGTAAACTAATTGTATGTTGGCTGGATGGGCATGTTTAGTAACAAAGGCATTCATTCAGTCTGCCTTAGCCCAATTTCATGGTCATCTTTTTGAGGCTAAAATCGATGATTTAGGCTTTCTACTGTATATCATAACGAGGAAAACAAACGTTTGTCTCTGCAAGAAGGCTTAAAAGTCCTTTTCATAATAACTAATAATTTCATTCTTAATACAGGGCAAAGATTATGTGTTTGGAGGCTATTTATACGCAGGCTTACTTATTAAACCTTCTTAATCCAAAAGATTTAAATACTGAACCACAATTAAGACTGACCATCTGTGAAGCTCAGTGGCTTGGTGTTTGCAGGGCTTTATGCACAGAGTAAGGATGAATGATTTCACTGTCCTGCACAGAATCCTTTCCCTCTGCTTTAATCCAACAAGGTAAATTGAACTGGGTTTAGCCTAAAAAAAACAAAACAATAATAAATATCAAACCAAATATCCAATGTCTACTTTACATTAAGAGATGTGGTTAGGATTCTCTCTAGCCAAATCAGATGTGACAAGCCTTTAATTTTGTATTCTTTTGTACACCTTACTAACAACAGTTCATTAACACAGTTGTCCTGCTTTTATTCCTATGTTTTCCCTTATTAAGTCCAGCTCTTTGCCTCTTTTGTTCATATTCTTGGTCTCTCACATCAGTCCCTTTCTACCTTTCCTCTTTTTCATATCTGTACAGGTCACTGTGATTTTGGGCGAAGCAGAACAAGAGAGAGCAGTAAAGAAATGGGACACAATGAAGAGTAATTTAACTACAGAAGAAAAAGTGCACTTCAAGCTCTCCTTCTGTTACACTCTCATTGCCAGACAGGATTAAACAAAATGTATGCACACCCACAAAGTCACTCTGAGGCAAAAAGGCCAGACAGGAGGAGACAGCCGGGACAGGGTTCAGTGCTGAAGTCTGTTGGACAGAAAATTCCTATTGTCTTCATCCCTTCTCTCATTTTACAAACAAAAAATATCAAATTAAATTAGTATTTGTCAGGAATTGTGTGCCTTCTTCTATGATAATACCCCAAGATTGGCCTTCCATGTGAAAAATAATGTCTGCTCATATGGGACAGAGCCCAACATCATCTGAAAAAGTAACCAAAACCATCTCAACTGGTGTACTGCGTTGGAAAAAAAAACACTAGGCACAACCATTCCCTTGTGCTTTATTCTGCTTTTGAAACAAATCAAACTACGTTCTGACTAAAGAGTTCATGACTTACCTCAGTGGTTTGACAGATTCACACTCTACCTGACTTACACACTCTTTGATCTGCTTCAGAGAACAGAAAATGCCTGAGCTGAAAGCACTTTCAATCTTTTGATTGTACAACAGTGAGGTGATCAGAGAGCTGAATCATGTTTCTTTCAGGAGCAATTTGCAGGACAGAGACAGAATGTTTGAGATTAACTATGAACTTTGACCTTTGTCAAATTTCTCATATCTTTATACAGCTCCTCTGTCGTGCATTGAGGTTTTGTGTTACAAAAAAGCCACAGGAAATCGAAAACTGAAGTTGATGTAACATCATAATAATACATTAAAGGAAGCTTTATTTGAAGTATAACTTCCTCCAGCTCATTGATTTTAAATAAATCTCTAATGTGCCATCAGATCAGCATGTAAGACTTCATTTGTCATCCATTAAAGGACCAACTATTCCTCAGAAAGTATGTCCTTTGAAGGAAAAGGAAATCAAGAATACTTGAAGTGTCATTTTAAGTCTAATATTAGTCATTTGGTTATAAAAAAGTGTTTGTGAAAACGTGTTCATGTATGAAGTGATGGCCAGACTTCTTGTTAAATGAAGAAAGATGAGTTGCTAATTGCTCATGAGAAATATCAGGTTAACCCTGGATAAAAGAAGTAAGCTAAGTTACAATAACACAACAAATTTAACTAACTATATTTAAGCTATTTTAATTCATTAAGCAGATGTATGAATAAAATAAGACAAGTTGTTAGTGATAAGAATTTAGTTATTGACAGTAGAATTACCATTGTTGTCGTTATTGTTATTATTATTATTAGCAAACCAATTTTAACAAGTCATCTTTTTTTCTTTAATTTTAGCTATAGCCTTGTTTTTTCTTTTCGTTTGACCTAACTTCTTGAATAAATAAACTTATTATATGTTGCATTTATTTCATTTGCTTTTTAAAGTGTTTTAAACTGTGCAACTTTCACTGATGTCTGCTTTTAGAAATAAACATTTTAATGAACCCTTCTTACTTATCATGAAGGTTAATTACTAAAATTAGCATACTTCTACATTACATATGTAATTAAATTACTGATGAAAGAGATCTATTTCATTTTGGTTTTATATGCTTGTCATACCTAACATGCTGAAATATATCTTTGACACCCAAAGTCATGATTTGTACCTAAAAAGTAAAACAACTAATTGAAATTCTGACAACAGTAAAAATATATCACCACAATTGCCTAAAAACAGGGGGCTGCTCATCTTACCTAAATGGGGCACACTGTTCTTTCCTCCCCTAGCCTGAAATCAAATCTTTCCATTGTTTCCTGTTGTATTTAGCAGCTCAGTGAGCTGCTGGTAAGATATGAGCTGCTGTTTGCTCGCCTCACAGGCCATTGGAGATGTCAAGCCTCTGAATTGTAATTTTTTTTTTTTATGTTGAACAGTTTATCTATCAAACCCTGTCATTCATTTTGATACACAGACAGTGATCTTCTAACATGCAAAAGCTGTTCTTGCCAGTATCTCTTTGTTAAGTCATTTGTTCAGTGTTTGAAAACACTATCAGGCATACTGTATATTGAAAGACAAACTACACAAAGAGCCATTTGTAAGTTCTCGCCCTGTTGTAACAGATTATTTGGTTTTAACGGTCACATCTTCAATTGTTGGCATAAGTTTTGGCCCATTATGTGCTTTAGTGACTAATATGATGCAGCTGTTGTATGCAAGTTATAACATGATAAGCAGTTGACTAGTACTAATATCTAAGCTCTTACAGAAAAGAGAGAGAGAGAGACAGTGAGAGAGAGAGATATTTCAATTTATAAAGGGGTTTTAAATCGATAAATGCTGTGCCTTCTTACAAGCAACATCTTTAAATGAATGTTCAACTTGTTTTAACCTACTTGTCCTCTTTTGCACAACACTCAGCTATAAGTCCTCATTTAACACAGTAACTCTCTGATCTGAAACACCATTGTATCTGTGACAAGTGTAATCTGTATAGCTTGTGCATTCTGTTTGCAGGAACCACACAGGATCTGCTCGCACTTCTCAGACTAAGTCTACTGCTGCAGTTATCAGATGAACTCTTGAATTGTAGTCAAAGAAATGAGAAAATTAGTGGTCATGGCTACTCTTAAACAACACGCAAACTGAAGTATGATGTTGTTTGGTCATATGACTGACACTGGATGTCCTGCAATACGACAGCTGAGAATGCCCACAGTGCAATTGCAATATTAAAACAACACATTTTTCTGCTCTACCATGAAGTGCTGATTTGGTTGAAAGAGACCTAAATTAAAAAAAAAAATAGAAGTAATCAGTAGAGGTTGGCAGAGATGACAAGAGGTCAGTCTTTCCTTATCACATTTTGTTTGTTTTGGTTGATAACCCCATGGTATGGATTTTGATAACCAAGCTGTTGGCCATTTAAAACATAAACAAGAGCAATACATTAATGGAGATGAAAAACGGGAAGTGTTTTTTGTCATGAAATATACCTAAACTCAATTAACTTGAATAACTGACAAAATCCACGGTTATATTTGTATGAGATAAGAAAGGTATTTCTATTAAATGTGGCTTTGGTTTATAAGGCTAAGCCCGTGTGTTATTTATTCATTAACATCTTTTTATATCCAGACAGAAAACATAATTACTACAATTCTTTTAATTTTTTTTAACTTTCATGCTCATCTTCTTTGTTCTTTTTTAAGCAGAGAACTTCAATTCAATCAACTGAGAGATGATAAGAAGTCTAGAAGACGTGATCTCTGGGACTCATTTCAGGGCAGCTACTGAGCTCTGGCTTTCCTGTTTGTGCATGAACACACATCTACATATGGGTGCGGGCTGATCTGCATAAATGTGTGCGTGCATGTCTCTTCCTGGCTGATGTGAGTAGGTTTTTGTGTGTGTCTGTGTGTTGGATCAACAGTTGAGGCAGTGAACAGAGAGTCCCTGAGAGCTGGGGAGGGTATCCATGCAGCAAATTAAAACTGGCCTCTTTCACTTCCAGCTGTCCATCATGGAGGAAGGATTTAGAGGAAGTTAGAGCCAATTAAAGACCAGACACTCCCTCATGAGTGACGTCACAACTAAGAAACTGGTAGGTGCATTCCCAGTCCTCACATCATTAGCCACAGAGAGTTATCAATACTCAATTTCAGCCACATGTAATTAGTTCGTATAGATTATTTATTGAACGTAGTCAGACAGCAGTAAGTCAAAAGCTGGCATCAGCAATAAAGTCATTTTTGCTGATCAAATGTCTGCTGATGTGAACCACTTTAGTTGGAGAGAGGTTTTATGAAGAGTAAGCACTTTGCAGTCTCTGAGAGTCCCCTAAACAAATCCAGTGGGAGGTTGCACTCACACAAGGAAAACCACAGTAGTAAGTTTGTAGAAGTATTTCTGCTGCTCTCTATAGAGACTGTTTTTCTCCGAACATGACGGATGGTTGCAAAATAGTTTCTCAGCAGAATTTGAAAAAGTTTTGCATGACTTTTGGTCGATAATCTCTTAAAGTAAGGACTAACAGTTGTAGTCTGAGCGGAAACTTTGGATCAATATTTGCCTGCTGTGGGGCTCTCCAGTTACTCCAGTCACTGTAAAATAGCAAATATGTACCACCATATTTATTTTTATGAAATCTCAAATCTCCACCTGCGAAATACCAAACATGTACATATCCACCATATTTATATTTATGATATCTCAAATCTCCTCCTGTTAAATATCAACATGTACATAACCATCTGTAAAATAACAAACATGTAAGGACTGTAAACATACCACTTACTATATACTTTTTTATTTTTTATTTCTATTTACTTTACTGTATTTGATTTGTAATTACCTTATTTTTCATTTATAATGTTTCTATCTTATATTTCTCTTGTATCCTGCAGCTGCTGTATATTTGGAATTTCCCCATGTGGGACTAAAAAAGGAATATTTTATCTTATCTTATCTTATCTTAACAAAACATCAACAGAGTTAAGATGCGGTGACTAAGTCACCCCCTCCCGCCTTCACTGCTTACTGTTCTTTAATTTGAGGATTCTAGACAATAAAAACCTCAACACCTCCATGAGATGTGTTTGCTAAACAGAAAACCAGCGTTCCTGTCTCATGGGAAAACTATGCAAAATGACACAGACAAAACTTTTAACACTTTGAACTTACAAAGCATTCTGTGGTGCTGGTTGTGGAATCAGACTTTCCTAACTGTACCTGATTTTAGTAAACATAACAGTATTTAACTATGTGACCAACAGCAACCTACTGTTAAAAAATCTATCCAGTAAATTACTGTAAATGGCAAAAGATGGTGGAAAAAAATTCTGATTTTTGTAAAAATTAACAGCGTTTTACCATAAAATCTGCAGGAGTACTCTAAAACTGACCATTAGCAGGTACGATTTCTTTCAGTTAATGTTTCGCATTTTTGGGTGAAACAAATGATTGTGTAAATATATTTTATTGGAAAAAAATTGATGTGTATGATTTTTTTTTAACAAAATGATATCTTGCTAATGAATGGTCAGTAAAATAGTTAAAGACATCCTCATAAATTAAAATACAGCAAGTTCACTGTAATTTAAAATGTATTTAAAAGTTGTAGAATAATGATACTATAAATAAAAATAACAGTTACGATGCTGCTTTTGGAAATACAATGATTATGCTGTAAATTTAAACATAGTAATGATGCATTGAATAAAAATAAAGCAGTAAAACAACTATAGAAAATACAATAATAGTCCTGTTAACTAAAACAGATTAATGCTACTGTAAAGACATTTACAGTAACTTACTGACATTTTTACAACAACCTTTTTACAGTGCACTATCAGAGGCGTTTTTCCCTCAGTATGTGAAATTTATCCCTATACCAGAAATGTTATGTTTGCTGTGGAGTGGATTCACATCATGAAATGATGATTTTGTCACCCAGAGTTATCAATTCTAAAAGAGAAGTGACACTGAACAAACAAACACAAACAAAGATTTATTTTGCTGTCATTTAATTATCTTTAAATCTCCACTCTCATCATTATGTCACACTGATTTTTTTTCTCACTTATAGACTGACCACAACAATGACTGGTAAGTCATTGAAAGTCAGATTTGATAAAAACTATGTCTAATTTACCCTCATCAACGTCCATCCACCTTATGTCACCTCTGCCTCATCCCTCTCTTATGCCATGCTTCAATCTGCCTGCACACATTTTCCTCTTCATGTCTCCCAGCCTTCCTCTCAGCCTTCTGTATCCAAATCAAATCTCTTGCCACTGATTCATATGTAAATGATGCTTGAAATAATTATTTGACCCACAGCCATCAGGTAAGATGAGGATACAGTCTGTGCAAACAGATTCGGAAGCTCCTGTTTGCTTGTCTGGTGTGTTCCGCTGCATAGAAGGATCTGACCTGATTACTCTTAAAAGCGTTTTATTTACTTACGAACCCCAATTCCAATGAAGCTGGAACATCATATAAAGCATGAATAAAAAAGAGAATACAATGATTTGCAAATCCGTTTGGCCTCCATCCAATTGAATACACTAAAAAGTCAAGATTTGAACAGAGCAAACTGAAGCCAGCAACATGTTAAGATGGGACAGGTGCAACAACAAATACTGGTAAATTTGAGGAATGCTCAAAAAAACACCTGATTGGAGCATTTCTCAAGTGAGCAGGCTAATTGGAAAAAGGTAAGTGTCATGATTGGGTACAAAAGAAGCATCCTCGAAAGGCTGAGACATTCACAAGCAAGGTTTCGGGTGATCACCAATTTGTGAACAACTGTGTAAGTAAATAGTCCAACAGTTTAACCATGTTTCTCTACATAATACTACAAGAAATTTGGATATTTCAAAATCAGCTACAGTCCATAATATCATCAACAGATTCCAACAACCAAGGGAAATCTCTGCAATTAATGGAGCATGGCCAAAATCAGCATTAAATGCCTGTGACCTTTGGTCCCTCAGTCGGCATTACATTACAAATCTGACATCATTCTGTAAAGGATATTACCATGTGGGCTCAGGAATACTTCAGAAAAACTATTGTTAATTGTAGAGAAAATGTATACATCTGTTTTCATCATGATTATACATGTATTATGATCCTCTTATATGCCTGTGTGAAAAGCCTTCATGCTGAAACTAGAGAACTGTGCCGTCACGTCAGGAGGAGAACTACATCTTGTCTCTGATAAGAACACCGTCACATCAGCAGAACTCACAGTTTCTGAATAAGATGACCACTGTTGTGATGTTTGTGCAACTCTGAACACCAATATTATTGGTTGATGCTTGTACAATAATGTGTACCTTGACTCTTTAAATATGAGAAGTTTAGAAGCACTCTTCAGTGCGAGAGGAAGTTGCCTTTGTTGTAAACTGCACCGTTCCTTGCAAGTAAAAAGATCAGAAGATAAGCTCCTTTCTCCTGCCATTCTTTCCATCTGGGCTGTCAGTCAAGGGCAGTTTGGGAAATTTTCCTTACATTAATCAACATAATTTGTCACTATATCTACAAGTGCAAGTCAAAATCAATCATACGAAGCCAAACCCATATATCAACAACACTCAGAAACACCGCTGGCTTCTCTGGGCCTGAGCTCATCTGAGATGGACTGACATAAAGTGAAAAAGTTTGCTGTGGTCCGATGAGTCCACAGTTTGAATTGTTTTTGGATATCATGGATGTCACATCCTCCGGGCTAAAGAGGGAAAGGACCATTCTGTTTGCTGTCAGCACACAGCTCAAAAGCCTGTGTCTGTGATGGTATGGGGGTGTGTTAGTGCCTGAAGCATGGGTAACTTGCACATCTGTGAAGGCACCATTGAGGCTAAAGGGTACATAGAGGTTATTGGGCAACATACAGTATACTACCATCCAAGTGACATCTTTCAGAGGCATATTTCAGCAACTGTGGCTTCATTGTAAAAGACTGCAGGTATTAGTGGCCTTCCTGCAACAAAGACCTCTCTTCCATTAAAAATGTGTGGTGCATTATGAAGCGCAAAATTCCACAACAGAGACATCAGAGACATTGTTAAAAGAAAACTTGATGAAACACAGCAGTAAAAACGCCTCTGTCCCAGATTTTTGGATGTGTTGCTGGCATCAAAATTAGCAATTATTATCAAAAAAAGGAAGTTTATCAGTTTGAATATTAAATTTCTTGTCTTTGTAGTGCATTCAAATGAATGTAGGTCAAGAAGGTCAAATTATGTATTCTGTTTTCATTTGCATTTTACACAATGTCCCAACATCTATCTGTCTATCTATCTATCTATCTATCTATCTATCTATCTATCTATCTATCTATCATCTTCATCATCTGGTCCAGTGTGATTTCTGCTCAGTGCTAACCCATTAGTCCATAAATCATTCTCTCTCTCTCTAATTCTTTTTTCTTACAGCCAGATGTTCTCTCCATTGCTCCACTTTCTACCTCAGACCACCCCAGCCCCCACCCCTTCCCCCATGAGCTTTCTCTTCATCACTCTGTCCTGATATGCATGGAAGAGACGGTGACCATCTGTTGATGGCAAAGACAGTGGACAGCCAGTCAAGCCCTAATATCATGATTCCAAAATGTAACAAGGGAACTAAAAAGAGACACAAGAACTGAGAGTGTCAGTGCAGTCTGGGACAGAGAGGTATCAATAAGGAAAGACAGAAAGACTGAGAAACAAAAGACGGGAGAAGCATGATGATTCTGCCATTGTGCTGGGACCTGTGGTCTTTAATTTATGTCTCCTTTGAGAGGACTTTGTGTGAGTTTGAATGTGTGTGGTTTATCATTTGCTGACATTGAGGAATTAAACTATTTCCCACTGATCCCTGCTCATTAGTTGCCATGGCAACATGTCTCACCTTGCCTCAGTTAACCTTTAATAGGGAGAGGAGGCAATTATCAACACATAAATCTTAAAGCTCCTGTGCTCCTACATTTAATGCTCATACTTTGTTGCTTATGAAAGATTGATTTACTTTAAAGGCCAACTTGAACGTTGAGAACATAGTAAATGCACCTCCTATAAAATGATTTAGAAATATTATTTTCAATAACATAAAAGAACACACAAAAACAAACTAACAAAATAACAAACAAAGAAACACTACAGGGACCTCTTGAGTATTTAATGTGCATGTTAGAAAAAAAAAAAAACAACCAACTAGAAGTGATGTGACTAGACCTTCTGAGTTTGCCAAGTTTAACATTATGGATATGGAAAATAATATTTGCCTAGGAGAAACTCAGATACATAAAGCTGTCAACAGACAATTGACCTGTATGGCAGAGATGGGTAACTTTGATTCTTGATTTTCCCTGCCTGAGGGCTGCTTTGTTATAAATGGTCAGATATTCTTGATTGGAGAAATAAAAAAAAAATAAAAACAATAAGTTGTCACAAAAAATACTATACCACAATTCATACTGTTTATTATAATTTCAACTCAAATAGTAGTACATAATTAAATGAGCTTTGTATAGAGTTACAGTCAATTAAGCCATTTTACACAGAATTAAAGCCATTTCGAGCTTCAGTTTTGAATTCAACAAAACTATGAGATGCTTTCATTTATTCACGTACAATTGTTTTACTTTTACCATTTTGTAACTGTTATATTTACTTATTCTTAATATTTAATTCTATTTCATTGGAAAATGGATTTAGAGAAACACTTACAGTAAAGCCAGTTCTTTAATTAGTAACAAAAACATACTATTACCAACAATCTGGATTATTCAGATATGATTCTATCGCATTTCCTTCCTTGTGCATGGTGACATATTGGTATCTCAGGTTTAATCATGTTTTGTGGATTCTGTCATGCTTTTGTCATGTTAACAACTTGCTGTGTTTTGGAATTGTTTTGTGGGCAGCACTGAATGAGGTGGAGGGCTGCATGTGGTCCTGGATCCCTGCTGTGTCGTGTTAAAGTCAGCAGATTCAGGCCAGGATGAGGACATAAAATTGTTTCATAGTTCATCTGCAGTGTGACAAGAAAAAAAAAGGCGGTGTCATGTTGTGGGGTTGGAGTTTTCTAGAATTATCTAAAAATAGTTTCATTTTAAAGTAAAATTCACCCCAGCAATCAACAAGAAGATTGCTGCACATTCCAATTCATAGTTACAAAAGAATGTATATGCACAGAATTAAACACAGAGGCACAGGTATAGAGGCTAAAATGTGTTTTTTTTGTTATCACCCATCAGATAAAGGTCACAAACTATGACATTATGACAACACAATCCTAAATTTAAGTATGTTATCCATTTGCATAAGAGCAGAGAAAACGGTTCCAGTAAATCTCTGTGTGTGATTCATAAGACCAGAGATGTGTGTTTTTTTTGTTTTTTTTATACAAATCATGGTGCCTCAACTTCTACTTAAGCCCATAAAGCACAGTGCTCCCCTCTTCCTTCCCCTCAACAAGTTTAGACTGTACTGGAAAGTAGCTGCTGCTGTTAATGTCCCTTTGTGTTTCCTGCTTTTTTCCATGTTAAAAGCCATTTACCATTTCAAGAACCAAATACTTTAATTGTGAAGAATTAATTAATAAATTGAACCCCCTTTAATGGAGCTATATCATAATTTATTAACACCACAGTGGGTAGATACAATGCACTTGTGGTTAGGAAACAATGGTCCTTATATAATAGGCCCTCAGAACAAGCTGTTATAACAATCAGTTTATATTATAAGCTTTGTTGTAATAATGGCTTTAAGGATACTGTAAATTATCATTTAATCTTTATTGCATACTTACGTAAAATGTCAAAATGATGAAGGCGCCCTGAAACAAACAAAACAAAAAAACAACAAAACAAACTGAACAAACAAACAAACAAACAAACAAAAAAACACCACCAAGAACTCCACTATATGCATGTTTTTTTTTTTTTTTAATCCAAATTCAAGAACTCAATCTGCACAATTTTTTCCCGACCGTAGTGAATAATCCCCAACACAAATTCAGGAGGTTTGGTCCACTGAATCCTGTTTCCCCCAAAATGTCTTCCAAATATCTAAGTTCCCCGTTTAATGTCTAAGTTCAATTTAAAGGCAAGGGGTAAAAATCCAAAGAAAGTGGTCCTGATCAAACACGAAAGCCCAAAAATAGTCCTTCAAAACACAAAAAACAAATAATCTGGCAAAAATGTTTCAAAGGCAATTCATTGCAAAAAAAAAGAAAAAAGAAAAAAAATCTGAATGCAGGAGACTCACCGGTCCTGGGAACACTTCCTCTGAGTCCAAACCTTTCACAGGTGTCCTTTCCACCAGCGTCAAAGTTCCTGCATGGAGAAGTTTTCCCCTTAGCCCTAGAGGATTATTCGGTCTCCTCACTTGGAAACAGAGTTCTCGCAAAATATCAGAAGTTCCATTCAGGCTCACCAGCCAAATCTTCCCAGCATTTTCCCATCTCCTCCCCCTTTCTGCCTCTTCACACCTGAGGCAATCTGACTGCAGCAGGTCACCTGACCAGGCAGACTGCAGCTAAATAGACATGACCTCAAATAAAATGAACAGCAGTGCCAAGGTAGGGCGAGCTAGGGGATAAAACCTTGAAAGGGTTTGAGTGCATAAAAATACCCAAATCAAAGAAAAAAAAAAAAAGCCAACCCAACTCCACACTTTGTGGCTATGTAACATTATGCATCGTTAAGCTGAGCTAGAAAACAATTTTAATGGAAAGTGAAAATTTGTCCTTAACTTGTTTGCCCATTTTCTTTTCAGAACATTAAAAATAGGGGATTACCAAATTCTGCAGCCATTTTCAGACAAGGTTTTAAATTAATATAAAAATAAATTTAACAAATTACTCTGACATGACATTTAAACTTTATGTAATCCTTACTTAAGACAAAGCATGAAGGTTTCCTTGCTCCATAAGCTCCATTCAAGCTTTATCATGTCTCGCAAACTTAATAAACAGAATTTAATTATTCAATTAGAAATATAATTCAATACGCCTCAGATTTAAGGGGGTAATATGAGACCTCATCTGAGAGCCAATTAATCACATACTGAAAACAAACCAGTGAACTCTTGCTAACAATATTGCCAAGATCTCACTTGCACTCATTATAGCTCAAGAGGTTTGTAGACGCACTCCTGATCAGATATCAATCTGTATTTCACACTATAAATGATTAAAGACAGTCAGTTTTCATTCATTCTACTTGTACCTGGTGTAATAAGTTTGAGAGTTGAGTAAATAACTAAATGGTTTAAAAGAAGAGATTATTCAATGTTCAAGTTTCCTCATTTTTCAAGTCTAAATGATCTTTAGACTGAAATTTTCTCTCTGACACGTGAATTAAATATTTGCTTTAATCTTATTGAATTGAAAAAATACAAACATGTTTGCACTGTACCTTCAGGAAACTGAAGTCCTTTGCTGATGGCCTCCACTGTGAAATAAAAGTCATATTTACGCAGCCTCCTGGCAACATTTGAGGAAAAGTCAGTGGGGGTTGACATGAAAGTGCTTATTAGAGCCAGCACAAAGAGCACAAAAAATTTAACTCCTCTTGATTTCCCTTTTCTAACGTTGAGACCACATTTGTGATTATGCTGATATTTTAAATAAATGCTAGGTACTTTAAAACCTGAACAGTTTCTCTGTATTGTAATGGTTGTTTAATGCATAGATAGTCTCTTTTGTCCTGTTGAAGCTTTGTGCACGGCACTGACAAAGAGCACCACCATGCCTTACATATAATAATCTGCTTCATATTACAGTGGGGTATTCATTTAAACTGAGGAATGATGCAATAGTCTCCGCTTATCTATTGCTCTATTCTTAGCACTTAATTTCTCCATGTTGGCACATGTATGCGTAGCACCAGATGTATTCCAGATAAGTAGGCAGAGCATTAGGACAGTAGGGATGTGGGTCACTAAGCCTGAAAACAGCACCGATCAGCTAAATGACAGGAGAAGGGAGAAAGAGAAAAAGGCAAATTGATGTAAAGAGAGAGTACCATAATCTCTCGAGTATAAAACGCACCTTTTGCTTTGAAATAAGCTCTAATTTTTTGGGCGAGTACTATCCACGAGTACAAGCAAAATACTTAAAATATTTCATCTCGACTACATCGCAATTGCAACACATCTGATACAAAAAGCCGAAATATTCTCTTCCTCTGTGAAACATTCCTGCCATACTTGCGTAATTCTTATTAGACTGACTTTTGAACTGTTCTAATCAAATATTTTGGGTCTTAATTAGTTTAACTTTGTGTAATCATCGTTTAATTCTCAAGTGTTGCCACTCATCGGCAAACACAGAGTGCTGCCATCTTGTGAGCAGGGAGATGCGAAATAGCTGCGCTGTGATTAGTCGTAGACATCGGCATGTTGATAGTTACTCTCTGATTGGTCAGTACACTATGACTGAGCATGCTCAGGCAGAAATCAATTAATTGTGCATGCGTGAAGCAAAAGGTGTTTACGCATCCGTTTGGGAGGGAAAGAATTGTGTATTTGTTGTGAAAATACTAAAAATTCATTGATTCAAACTTTGAATAAAGGTCATTTATTAGTTGCCTGAAAGAGTAAGGTTCAGGCAAAAATTGTGTGCATGTTATTTTTGAGTACAGTGTTTTCAGGCAAAATTCATGAAAATATGGGGTGTGTGTTATAATCGAGTGCTGGTTATAATCAAGAAATTCTGGTATTTATTTTGTCAAAATTCATGTTTCCACAGGGCTAACAGATTTTGACAGAGCTTCCAATTCTCACACTGACATTCATACAAGTAGTTTATACTGCCTGTCAGTTAAGATGGTGCCCATTGCCTACAAAACCAAAGATGAGTTCAGCAAAACAAGCCCATGAAAATGTTATTGTTGTTTTTTGAGAATCACATTTATGCTTACATTATGATCATGTGTAGACTCTGGTGGTACCTGTGTTGAAACCAGGTGGAGTTCATAGCTGCTCAGGAACATGGCAACATTGGAGGTGTTTGACGGTCAGGCATAAAACTTAAGAATAGATGTGCGAATTACATATAATTGTTTGAGTGTTATATAAATGACTCAGTGGAAATTTAAACTAACATGTTTTTGAATCGAGGTCCACACAGAAAGAAACTTTTCTCTGAAGCACTGTTTTTTGAAAGAGAAGTTTGTCGGTAAGAACATTTTCTCTGTTATAATATATGTAGTTGTGAAAAGACTAAGACAAAAATTGTTAAAAAAGAAAAAAAAAATCATAAAACATTTTTTTTTTGTTTGCTTTTAAACTGTTTCTTGAATCTGAATGCATGCATTTTGCGTGTTTGCAACAATTTGGCTTTTGGTGCTGAAAGGCAATTTCCTTTTAAGGCCATTTGAAGCATTTTCCTAAAATCTGAGATTTCAATATTTGTTAAGTTTTGTTTGTTTAGGCTTAATCCAAATTCTGACATTTGAGGAAAATACTTCAGACAATCTTTAGTTGATAATAATTATACTTATGCCAGAGCACAGTTTGTGTTTTTGTTCTATGACACAAATGAAAGAAACAATGGAGCAAGGGGCAATTACTATGGAAATTAAAAGCTATTAACAGCCACTACTTCATGTCGAAAGTCCCCACAGTTATGAGTGAAAATTAGTGTGATGAGGGTTGTATTGATTGGTGTTGGCTGCCTGTCAAATGCTTGTAGATGAGACCCATGCGATGAGTGAATGTCAAATCTAAATGAGGATGTAGAGAAACAGAGGGCCAAACAGCTCAGTGAGAAGAGACTTTATACAAGAGGTGCTAATTCATCAAATTAATGTTTGACACACAGTCCAAGTCTGGTGCAGATTCTGACACAGCACTCTGTAGGAGGGTGTCTTAGTGTGACCCAGCAGGTAGTCATGAGTCATCAAGACTCCTCACTGTGGGAGGTGGAGCAGAGAGCTGCCATGAATACGAGCAACACAGTGAGGGGAATGGGGCAGAAATATTGGAGTGCATAAATGCAGCGGTAGGAAGCGAGAGGACAGGCTGAATTAGAGTGAAAAGCATGAGTGAAAAAAAAGGGTTTGAATAAACTCATTATTTCATGTCTTTTGTAGAGTAGAGTTCTATTACAAAGAAAAATAAAAGATCAATCATCAAAATATCCAGGGTTTGACTGTAGCCGAGGGCACAAACACAAAAGAAATGAGCTTAGGCTGCACAAAGAATAGCTGATGACTGAAAAAAAAGAAAAGACGCTATCCTGTTTTTCCCTCTAAAATGAAGCAAAATGTTAGGTTTATCCAGTTAGACAGATAGAATGTACTACACCAGGTATGATGAAGGATAAACAGCTATGTTATTGTCATTTTAATAAACGTATGAGCAAGAAAAATGTGTTAGAACTACTTTTATCATCATGTATGAGAGTGTCTAAGTCAATGAATCATACAAATAAGGATGTAAACATTTCACCTATCAGAGGGAGACCATTATGGACATGAGTAAACATTATCAGCACCGTTTCAAAGTGAGCAATAGAGTGGTGAAGGAATGAGTCCAAAAACATGGTGGTTAGTTAGCATTTACCACTTCCTGGTTCTCTGGCTGAAAGTTTATGGGATCTTAAAACAGCATAAGGGATAAATACCTGAAAAGTGGTTTGTGATAAATGCAAGCATATGAGACTTCAACATTTATCCTTAAATTATAAAATGCATGCAATTTCAATGTGATTAAAAGGATGGTTTCTAACAAACTGCTAATAAGACCTACAGAAATGGCCAGGACCTTGATGCAAGCGTTATTGACTGTTTTCAAATTAACAGTAATAGATACACCATTGCCACAACCATAAAAATCAACTTAATCAGGTCATTTGATTTGGAGGAAATTCTCAGACAAAATGGTCACAGAAATATATCATATGTTACTAATACATACAGTTGGCGTCACGTCGCAGTTGCGTCACAGTTGGAGGCGGGGCATTTTGAGGGGGGAAAACAATCCTTTCCCCCTCGCCGACAGCACTGACAGCCTGCGGATTTTAAATTGTGATATCAATGCTAACCACTAAAATGTCATACATTGATTCTTAACAGCCAATTGACAAGGATAGATACATTAAAAAAATAACCCTAGCAGGGTCAGATTGTTGTCCTTGTGTTATTAAGGAGTGGACAAATGATCCAACTCTGGCCTGATGTGTCATTCCCAGACATCTACTGATACCTGGTTGAATTTGTGGTGCAAAAAGGCACACAACACCTCCTCGGCATCGTGGAAAGTGGTTTGTTTTCCCCCTCGGCGCAAACCGAATGTGGCCGACTATATCTATACTGTGACTGCCTCTTTGTTGAACCACCATTTTGTAGTTCCATAGTAACTTAACAATAGCTTTTTACTCTCCCCCACCAGTGTTGGGAATAACAGTGTTAAAAATAATGACGTCGTTAACGGCATTACTGTTTTCCAGTAATCCAAATATTTACTATTTCAAACGTCACATCGCTGTTACTGTTGCCGACAGTGAAATGTGGTGCGTTACTGTACACCAATATCTAGCAGCTATGATCTGACCTACTTCGCTCAGCCAGGCACAGGACAAGAAGCTGTGCCGCAAACAGACACAAAAGAGAACTAGATCCTGGAGTTGCCAGGTCCGCTTATTATACACGACTTTCAATTTCTTTTTTTGGAAATTGCTAATAAATATTAGCAGTTGTGGGTTGTGTTCTTTTGGGCTTGTTCCAAAATGGATCAGTTGCTTATTTGGGCTTGTTGTGCCCCTAAACCCAGGAAGGATCTGATGCATGATCTAATACCAATATAAACTCAATTCAGAAGTCACACATATTATTTTCTCCCACTCTTAACACAAATTTAAATTTTACTGTAAAAAGAGGAGCATAAATGATGATTCCACCTAAAATAAACCCTTATAGCCAGAATCAAATTGATTTCTATGCTCCTATTACTGTATTCACCATAATAGAGCTGTAGAGGATCAACATAAAACTGAGATAAAAGCCTGACTATGTCTGTTTGGTTACAAAAATCAAGGTTAGACAGACTGTTTAGCGATAGAGTTATAAATAACAGTAGCCCCTCCCGTCACTTCTGTATAAAGAAAAGGATGTTGCATCTCCAAACAATAGGATGTTGAATAAGTAAATTAGGGGCAAATAAGAAAAATATGACACTGTGAAACTGAAATGTGATGCAGATGAAAATCAAAACACGCTTTATGTAGCAGTTGCTGTGTTAAATACAGGTCAACGTATCTGAAGAAGAGAGAAATGTTTAACTGGTGGACTGTGACATTCTCCGACGCCTCCTTGATTTAATTCTAGACAGATTGCATATGAAGCATGCTCAGTTTGGGAGATCTTTGGCCCAATGTAGCTTGGAGCAGCTGAACATTGTATAAACGCGTTGCAACATAACTCAACAAAAACGCCATATAAAACGTATATATGTGCCATTTCATCAGCTGCAACTGCTGCAGTATTCCCACACCATACCTAGATGGCGAAAGAAGGCTGTCCCTTGAAGGGCACCTCAAATTATACAACAGGTGTCCAGTCCTGAGGAGGAAGCAGCTGTAACTGAGGATAAGAAAGGTAAACAGAGGTCAACTCTTGCTGGTGTTTATAAGCATTTTGGAACAAATATGGCAAACTTTTAGGGATGGGTAAAATGTTGTCAATGTAATCCACTGAAAATCCGCGTTCCAACTGTTTTTAACTTAGTTCTGTGTGACCTGACTTAGCTTGATGTACCTTGATTTTTCCTTCTACATAGCCAAAAGTTAGCCAAAACAACAGTGTGTGAATTCAGCTTCAGAAAATAAGAAGACTGTGTTTAAATTTTCTAACTTTATCTTCTGTAAGTCTTCGGGTTTATGTGAATTCATGTGTAAATTTCATATATCATAATTTCTCAATTATAACACAAACTTTTTTGCTTTTAAATAAGCTCTAATTTTTCGCATAATAAACAAGAGTACAAGCAAAATACTTACCATATGTTGTCTCCCCAACATTGCAATTGCAACACATCTGATACAAAAAGCCGAAATATTCTCTTTCTCTGTGAAAACATATGTAAACACAGGGTGCTCCCATCTTGTGAGCAAGGGGACGCAAAATAGCTGTGCTGTGATTGGTCGAAGACATCTGCAAGTTGATAGCTGCTCTGTGATTGGTCAGTACACTACGAATGAGCATGCTCAGGCAGAAACAGTAATGGCGCATGCGTGAAGCAAAAGGTGTTTCTGCATCTGTTTGAGAGAGAAAATCGTGAATAGTATTTGTTGTAAAAATACTGAAATTTCATAAATAAAGGACATTTTTGAGTTGTCTGAGAGAGTAACATTTGGGGAAAATTTGGGTGTGTGTTATATTTGAGTACAGTGTTTTTCCAGGCAAAAACTGTGAAAAAATGGGGTATCGAGTGTGTGTTATGATTGAGAAATTACAGTAATTAACAAATGAAAAGCTTAATATTCTGATGAAAACATGTACTACATGAACTTGTAAAACGCAACTAAAATCTAATTGCCTTGAAAGGTGATGTATGTCTTCTAATCTGTGGTTTTATTTCTGAACACTTGGAACTCCCGGTGTCCCAAACTCAATTAGACCTCATTGTCTTCAGTGAAAAAAAGGGCATGCCAAGGCGGGTGTGCAGTTTAGACATATGTATGATACTGCTTACTCTCTTTAAAATCTTTACTTTAGGGTAAAAGAAATACAGTGCACAGACTGGCATGCTTTCTATTCAACGGGTCTTGAAAAACCTTGGAGACAGGCAAGAAGCAGAACAAATACGGAAAGAAATGTTAAAGCGATGTATGTTTTCCCAGTTATTTTGATTAGCATATCCCCTCTGTAACAACCTGCCTCCTTAAATTTCAGAAGCTAAGATTGTTTTACTCTAAAACTAAGTACAAAATTTTCAAAATAAAATGCTTCACTTCCTCACAAAATTCTAACAACCTTCTTCGCTTACTCCACAGCTACACAGGGCCAGGTCATTAACCACCAGTGAAGGTCAAATCCATGCAGTCATTTAGAAAATGCTATTCAACCAAATATAACATTTAAAGCTCAATATAACTCATCATTAAGTACATTTACATCCGTATTGCTGACTCAGAGCTGGAAAAGTGACGGAAGGGAAAAGAATGAACCCAATTAGATAAAAGGTCACAACTCCTTCATAAATGAGAAAAACTGTAGGGGATGGAGATTAAAGAAAAGTAATAGATGATTCATATATGTATAAGAAAAAGAAAGAAAAAAAAACAGAATAAGTTCTCTTTCTTATCACTTTAAGAGCTAGCTTTTTAGACACTGACCAAGACCTTTTTGATCCAATGTGATTAAATGTAGAACTGTGGCAATGAGGAAAAAAATGTTCTATCAAAAATAATTTATACTTTTAAATGTCATAGCCAAAAGCACAAACAGTTAACAGCCTTAGGTTGAGTGCTAAAAGCTACTAATGACCTTTGCCCTCCTTGGTAAAAGCTGCAGTCCTCATGAGGTTCATGGTGTAAGTGGAGCTAAATGATGGAAGAGTAAAGAGGAATAAGGGAAACAAAGATAGACTGTTAGAGGACCGTGAGAAAAACACTAAAGTCATGATCTGGTGAGATCTTTTACAACTCATACAAGCAAGTGAGATGGGGGCTTTGTCTTAATATGCACACTGCAGTACGGGAGGATCGAGTTAAATACCGCCTCTGCCTCTCTGGCATCACCACTCTAATTAGCGGCTGATAAGAAGAGTATGAAGTGAACAACCTGAGACTTCAACCCCGGTTCTCCTTTACTTTGAGGCAAGGATGACAGTTTTGTGCCCTGCAGGTTTCATAAATATTCCCTTCATCGACACTTTCATTGGGCAGATTCAAAAATCAAATTAAAAATGTAAACAGCTTCCATACAGTGCTGAGAGACAAACATGCTGAAAGCCTCTGTTCTTCATCTTATTGAATTACACCACTGGTAAGGACAGAAATACACTCCATGGGTATGTTTAAGATAAACTGTCACATAGGTCAGCCCTCCAAAACACTGCTACATCAATCATCCTTACAGTGTAAAGACTGCTCACAGGGGTGTGTCGGAGAAAAAAATACATTGCTTTTTTCTGTAGTTTAATTCTGTTTATGTTGAATCCTCTGCTGATGTTATTTTTCACCTTGAGATCAATAGAATGAATCTGATGAACACCTGGAAGTTGTTCAGTTGCACCTGACGTTACGACTATGCGAGGCATTGTAAAGTTTTCAAAATATATATATTTTTTTTTAATATTTGTGCCTTGGGCACTTCTGTTGTTGAACTTGGTTAGCCTATGTGTGTCTCTTGCAGTTTTTTTTTTTTTTTCATTATTTCAGAGCGTTATTTCATTCACGCCATGTTTGCGTGTGTGTATTTTGTCCTGACCTTTGTTTGTGTTTCTGTACTTGAATCGTTTCTGTTCTTGAGGCTGTTTTCCTCTTATTCAACTGAATTGAGTCATTGTAGGCCATTTGCCCTCGTTGGCCACTATAGAATGATACTATATCAATACTCAGCAGTGCAATACTCATATTTTGTTTGGAAGTATAGAATTGATTATGTTCAGTTATAATAGTTATAGTCATCCAGAAAAAAAAAGTCGCTGAAATCTTTAATGGTAGAATATCTGCTGAATGTATTTTCTAAAGTATGAAACTAAACACACTTTAAAATCAGATTTTCTACAGTGTAGATGATGTGTTTTCTGATTGTGCTTTTGGTCAACAAAAGATGTATAATTCATAAACACTATGTATGCATTATTGGAGATGATTGGTATCAGAATCAATATTTTAGAAACCACAGCAAAACAAGTACTGGTATTGTATCAATTTGAGAAATCTGGTGCTTTCCATCACTATCCCAGGATTTATGAGATGAGAAGTAATTTAAGTATTTTAAACAAAACTTTATATTTTGCACTATATATCTATGGAAAACAAGGTTGAAGCGAATAGTGCCCTGTTTCAGGCTTTCACACTAGTAAGGAAATTGTTGTCGTCAATAAAGTTAAAGTTAGTTAAAGTTTTAGAGAACATAAACTAACAAACATTCCAGCAAAGAACCAAAAGTATTTAAGGTCTCGCTGCAATGATGAGACAAACTAAAAATAATCTTCAAAACCAATCACACACACACATACACACACACAACAGCACACATTGCAGGGAATCCTGACAGACCAAAGGCACAATCATTGAGTTCAAAGAGCAGACTTCAAGCAGCCCTCCCTTTGAGCATCTTTACTTCTCTAGTTTCCTTCGAAATACCTCCATCATCTTGTCAGAAAAGGTCTAACCTGTTATTCTTTGTGCCAAAGATGAAACACTTATCCCACTATGAGGGCCTTTCAATGCAGAAGTCATCACTGTCTCGTTCTTCCCAAATCTTTATCTTTCCTTTATGTTTTCTCCTCGTCTATCTTATTCCTTCACTTTACAGAGAGCCTTTATCGTACCTGAGCTGACAGTGGACTGCAGAGTCTGATTTTACAGTGGGCACATAAAAGAAACATTTTTTAAAGTTTGAAGTATCTCTTTCAATTTATCTCTCTATTCTTTGCTACCCTGTTTCTTCTCCCTTTGTGAAGATTTAAAGCAGGTGAAGGAAAAGACAATAGAAACATACTGAAGTATTCAGTGTCTGAGATTCTGTTAATATAGCTCCTGAAACTGAGGCAGACTCCATGCTGCCTTTTTAGTCTTCTTTCATTAAACCTACCGTACAGTGTACATGTGGATGTACACACACATGCAATGACGTCCATCATGCCGTGCTTTGTTTCTGCTGTTGCCAAGCTGATTTCAGGCCCTTGCTCATATTAGAATTTAACTCAGTGGCTGTTCTTTCATATGGTGACATTTTGAACAGACTCAACGAACACATGGGCGCCTGTGTTGACTGCAAAGACAATCCTACTAATATTCTCATTGACCAAATGTTAATTTTTTTTCATTCATTCATTCAACCCTTAATTAATCTCGAAAAATCATTGAGGGTGTTCCCTCGTTTTGATGATGTCGAGAGTACAAAGAACAACAACACAACAACACAATTAAAAACAGTTACATTCAAAATCAGCATAATTCATTATCATTGTTCTAAATTGACCAATAGCCACAAGTGCTTGCAGTTTAAATGTTTGTTGTAAAATCTTCGAAGTGAACGCAGCAGAAAAGCTGAAAGCAGTTCTTCCAGATAAAGTGTTCACCCGTGGAACTTCAAGCATCAGGAGGTTACTGGATCTTGTTGGGTATTGATTGTGAGATTGATTTAACAGAGACGTGATGTATGAAGGCATTTTACCAAATAAGGCTTTATAAATGAATAAGAACCAGTGCCTGTCACGTCTTACATTCAGGGGTGCCCAGCCCACTTTTTCATATAAAGTGCAATGGTGAGTGGAGTAACCTTCACCAGTAATGAATCTGAGGGCTGAGTGATAAATGGAGTCCAGGGGTTTAAGAGTAGAGGCAGAGGCGTTTCTATAAACATCACCATAATCTAAAACAGATAAAAAGACAGCTTCAATAACACGTTTCCTACCTTCCTTAATTTGCTGGCCAGGGAGTCAATATGAAATTTGAAGGTGATTTTTTGATCTTACCAAAAACCAAGATATTTATACTCAGATACTCTCTCAATGCTATGTCCTGTTAGGGTGGTGATGTGAAAACTATTGTCATTGATGTCTGTGGCTCTGGAGAATAACATGTATTTGGTCTTACTTGGATTGAGAACCAGTCTTAAGTCAAACAGAGCATGTTGTAATTGATTGAAATTTTGCTGAAGGGTTTGAACGGCTGAATGGCCAGCATTGGCAAAATAGTATAAAACTGTATCATCGGCATAAAGGTGGGAGTTACAATAAATAATAGAAAATAAAACATTGCTGCTGGAGAAAAATAATAAATAATAAAAATAATAATGTGAAAAAGAATGAAGGGAATAAATGGACAGATCTAGGGGAAGTGGAGTACAATAACAGACATTCATTCATTTTCTACACCACTTATCCCTTTCAGGGTCGCGGGGGGGCTGGAACCTATCCCAGCTGTCATTGGACAAGAGGTGGGGTACATCCTGAACTGGTCGCCAGCCAATCACAGGGCCACATAGAGAGACCGACAACCATTCACACTCACTCTCATATGTAGGGGCATTTAGAGTCATCAATCAACCTAGTGAGCATTTTTTTTTGTCTGTGGGAGGAATCCAGAGTGCCCGGAGAGAATCCACGAACATGCAAACTTCACACAAAAAGGCACTGCCCCCCCCCAAGGATCGAGCTGTGAAGCACGCGCACTACCTACTGTGCCACCATGCCACCCTAAAACTGCAGTCAACAAGGACAAACCATGTTGGGAAATTGCATTTCAAAGACAACAAGTGCAGTATAAAAATAAATCCTGCTTCTTCATCTTCAGTGAAAACAAAAAGAAATTTGTTTCTTGCTTTGAGGTAAGAGACACAAAATTGTAATGAAGAATGTAACAATACTGTGGAGGTATAATGGTGCTTTTCCATTACATGGTTGTCAGCTAAACTTTTTAGATTTTGACATTTGACATTTTGTCCTGTGCATAGAAGTGCTCTATTATGCTGAGAAGACATGTAAACACATTTAAAGGTGCATACAACTCAAATAGCCTAATACAGGTTCTTTACATTTTTAGGTTTTACTCGTTCCCATCAGATGGTCCCTTATCCATTTAGTCTTCAGGATGAAGCAACATGTAATTTTTCTGATGAACAGCTGGTAAGTCATACATTTGTTTTATTTATTTCAGTTAGGCTGACACACACACACACACACACACACACACACGTACACACATACTGGTTTGCATTTGGAATGGGGACCAAGTTTCTGATCATCACTTGCGGGGACCACCCTTTCCAAAGGTTCTACAGGTATGAAAAAAATTAGGCGTAATGTCTACAGTCTTGTTAGCTCACACACAACTTTAAATCTTTGGATTTCCAAAGTCATGTTTGGATCATGCTCAGTGGGGACTCTGAAAATATCTGGCTGACATGATTCATGGGGACTAAATTTAAATATAATTTGCATAATTTACACTTATTCCATTTAGACTTCTGGGGACCCTGCTTAAATCACAAAGTTATCCTTGATGGGATTTGATCCCTTGGTAATTGCACTGTAATTATAAAAGTGTTCACCGTAAAGACGCCGAAGCATATACAACCAGTACAGTAATGTTTGAAATCAACCACAACCCAGCTGAAACAAGGTGTTACTCAACCCTTTTTATTGAGTTACTTGAGGTGAAGAAAACATTGCTCACACTGCATGAGAAAATTGGTTCCTGACATCTCAGTCAAATTTTAGAACAGCTTATGAAAATGAAAAAAAGACTGTCATATCAGTGAAATATAACTATCCATATCCATGAGAAAAACATATTGTGTGTTCAGAAATGGCTATCCATGCCACGAATACAGAATACCAACCTCTTTCTAAACTTTTAGACTATTCTCTAATGAAAACAAGGTTTATAAAAGTGTAACTTTAACACTTTAGAAATCAGTAATTTAATATTTTTTTGTTGACATATTTGAACTTTTAAATGAATTCTGTCAAACAACTTTATGATGTTATCAGCAACATTTCTGTTCTTCCATTTCACCTAATAACTTGAAATAAAAAAAAAAATCAATATAAATAAGCACAAGTGCTTGGAAAACTGACTTGTAGATATTAAAGCAAACAAGAAACGATTTTATGAATGACAACTTCCAGAACAAGGTAAAACTTGCTGCATAATCTGGAACTAAACTAAATCTAGGGCACAGAACCAGCCTTTGTTAATTACCCATTCTACTTAAACTGTGTTTTCCTTTTGTAGGCTGTGATTCGGTTATAAACATAAAATTTTCAAAGTGGACCAGTCCCGGTTCTTCAGAGCCTCTGGTTCAGCCTTCAAACATTTCACGCAGTCACTCTTTCCTGGCACTATACCAGAGATGATGAATCGCTTCATGTGTTTCTCAACAGCTGTCACCTCACACTGCTGCCAGGGTCTCTTTTTCTGTGCAGATTTACCTGAAACCAAAAACAGAGTAACTTACTCAGAAATATATATATATATATATATATATATATATATATATATATATATATATATATATATATATATATATATATATATATATAAATACATACAAAACCCAAAACCACTGAAGTTGGCACGTTGTGTAAATCGTAAATAAAAACAGAATACAATGATTTGCAAATCCTTTTCAACTTATATTCAATTGAATACACTGCAAAGACAAGATAGTTAATGTTCGAACTGAGAAGCTTTATTTTCTTTTGCAAATAATCATCAACTTAGAATTTAATGGCAGCAACACATTGCAAAAAAGTTGGCACAGGGGCATTTTTACCACTGTGTTACATCGCCTTTCCTTTTAACAACACTCAGTAAACGTTTGGGAACTGAGGAGACCAATTTTTGAAGCTTTTCGGGTGGAATTCTTTCCCATTCTTGCTTGATGTAGAGCTTAAGTTGTTCAACAGTCCGGGGTCTTCATTGTTGTATTTTACGCTTCATGATGCGCCACACATTTTCAATGGGGGACAGGTCTGGACTACAGGCAGGCCAGTCTAGTACCCACACTCTTTTACTACGAAGCCACGCTGTTGTAACATGTGCAGAATGTGGCTTGGCATTGTCTTGCTGAAATAAGCAGGGGCGTCCATGAAAAAGACGTTGCTTGGATGGCAACATATGTTGCTCCAAAACCTGTATGTACCTTTCAGCATTAATGGTGCCTTGACAGATGTGTAAGTTACCCATGCCTTGGCCACTAATACCGTCACAGATGCTGGCTTCTGAACTTTGCGCCTATAACAGTCCGGCTAGTTCTTTTCCTCTTTGGTTCGGAGGACACGACGACCACACTTTCCAAAAACAATTTGAAATGTGGACTCGTCAGACCACGGAACACTTTTCCACTTTGCATCAGTCCATCTTAGATGAGCGAAGCCGGCGGCGTTTCTGGGTGTTGTTGATAAATGGCTTTCGCTTTGCACAGTAGAGTTTTAACTTGCACTTACAGATGTAGCGACGAACTGTAGTTACTGACAATGGTTCTCTGAAGTGTTCCTGAGCCCATGTGGTGATATCCTTTACACAGTGATGCCGGTTTTTGATGCAGTACCGCCTGAGGGATCGAAGGTCACGGGCATTCAATGTTGGTTTTCGGCCTTGCCGCTTACGTGCAGTAATTTCTCCAGATTCTCTGAACCTTTTGATGATATTACGGACCGTAGATGATGAAATCCCTAAATTCCTTGCAATAGCTCGTTGAAAAATGTTGTTCTTAAACTGTTCGACAATTTGCTCACGCATTTGTTCACAAAGTGGTGACCCTCGCCCCATCCTTGTTTGTGAATGACTGACCATTGCTGCTTTTAAGCCCCTAAGCTGGGGCGTCAGTGGCGCAGTTGGATAGTGCGCTTGGTTAGTGATCGGGAGGTTGCAGGTTCAAGCCCAGCTCCGGGGCGACACATGGCGATGTGTCCTTGGGTAAGACACTTAACCCCAAGTTGCTCCCACTGCTGCGTCACTGGCGTGTAAATGGGCATGAAAGGGCATGAAAGTGTTAGCTGATACTGATGGATAACTGACATAGAAACTCTGAACCATCCCTGAGCAAATGGGTGTGAATGGGTAAGTGTGACCTGCGGTGTAAAGCCGCTTTGAGTAGTCAAAGGACTAGAAAGGCGCTATATAAGCTCAAGTACATTTACCATTTTATACCCAATCATGGCACCCACCTGTTCTCAATTAGCCTGTTCACCTGTGGGATGTTCCAAATAAGTGTTTGATGAGCATTCCTCAACTTTCTCAGTCTTTTTTGCCACTTGTGCCAGCTTTTTTGAAACATGTTGCAGGCATCAAATTCAAAATGAGCTAATATTTGCAAAAAATAACACAGTTTACCAGTTCGAATGTTAAGTATCTTGTCTTTGCTGTGTATTCAATTGAATATAGGTTGAAAGGGATTTGCAAATCATTGTATTCTGTTTTTATTTACGATTTACACAACGTGCCAACTTCACTGGTTTTGGGTTTTGTATATATATATACATATATATGATCATATTAATTATGTTAATAGACAAATAAGACAGTCTTAGTACCTCTGTCATTATTTAAAGAATGACCTGGGGTTTTTAGCACAAGTCTTTTTTTTTTCATAAACAAAAAGCATAAATGATAAAAAATTATTCCAGTTTTCAAAACACATGGATCCCCCTTTAAATACCATTGCATAATGTAGAGTGATATTTGAAACAATATCAAATATTCAGTATCAAGAAAATCTCAGAATTAGTGTGTTTAAAAACAAAATCAGAGAAATTTGTGTGGGTTTGTTTTGACAGAAAAAAAAGAGACATCCCTTGCAGACTTTATAATCTCCAAGGACATGTTTATGGAAATTTGAAATACTATCAGATTTGTTTCTGAGATTTAATTTTGTAGCAAGCCTTGTTAAAATTGAGACTAGTTTACTCTATCAAACAAGACCAACAGGAAGAATTCAAATTAAAACTGTCTAAATTACTATTACTATGAAATCACTGCTACAACATGATCATGGCTCATCATTATGTTAGTTTTTGAGCACATACAATAATATGAATACCATAGCCATTTCAGTGTGGTACAACTGTCATTACACAATGTGTTATCAGGGGTTCTTCTTTGACATAATTCTGTTGTTTATTATGGGACATGGTAGATGTAGAGAATATATGGATCAATGTGTTCAACCTTTAGATAATTGAATGCCCATATTATACCTATGCATGTGTGGGTGACCAATTTATGTTTATGCCTATCAGTTACATAAGTGGTACAAGAAGAGGAAAAAAACTATAGCAGACACCATATATGTGCGATGAAGTATAGCTAACTTAATTGTTGCGTTAAAATTGCATTCTGCTGTGCAATCATTTGGTACTTGATTTGAATGACAATGACGGAATTTTAGATCTAATAACCCACAGGTTCCATAGGGAGACATTGCTTCAGTAATGGCTGTTTTAATACTAAGTCAATCCCAGGTTAATGTAAACTAGTAGAATAAACATTTTGTGTGTAGAGTTACCTTTTGATGGTCTTACTGCACTGCCTCCAGAGGACTCCTCCTCCTCTTGTGACAGCTGTCTGGATCTCTTTGGGGTTGGTGAGACTGAACCCTTTTCTGTTGGTCCAACAGTTTCTGTTAGGAATGGTTCTATGAAGCAACGTATTTTAAAAAATATTAATGCACTGAGAGATTACCTATCCTTCTGTGTTGATTTTTAATGTCCACCTAGTTTTGCTGCTGATGCTTAGGTGATGTGTGTTATACTAAGATACACAAAGGCATAACTTGTTAAAAGCATCGCTTAACAGACTGGAGCTGGTTATTAGTAATCGGTTACTAAGGCAGGGTCCAACATTAACTTGTTGCGTGAAAATTGCATTCTGCCGTGCAATGATTTCGTACTTGATTTGAATGACACTGAAGGGACAGTCTAATAAAGTCTAATCACCCAATGGTTCTTTAGGGAGACATTAATTCAGTAATGGTGGTTTTAATACTAATCTAATCCCATATTCATGTAAACGAGTAGAATAAACATTTTGTGTGTACAGTTTGTGTCATACCTTTTGAGGATGATGTTACTGCACCGCCTCCAAAGGATTCCTCCTCCTCTTGTGACAGCTGTCTGGATTTATTTGGGGTTGGTGAGACTGAACTCTCTCTGGGTCCGACAGTCTCTCCTAGTAATGGTTCTGTGAACAAACGTATTTTAAAAAACATTAATACACTGAGAGATTGCCTATCATTCTGTGTTGATTTTTAATGTCACCTAGTTTTGCTTTGTTAAAAGCATAGCTTAACAGACTGGAGCTAGTTATTAGTAATTGGATTACTACGGCAGGGTCCAACATTAAGGACTGCATGATAGTTTGGGGCCAGGAACTAGGTTATAAATGTAGCTGTTAGACCTTCTTCTAACAGACTATGACAAATCTCCTGCTTTGATGATTTTAATAACTTCCATGTGAAAATACAGAACTATAATTGGACTATAATTACAACCTATCCAACGACAATATTACAGCGGAAAAAAAGTAACTTTGATTCCACTAAAACAGTTTTCTATGGCTTCAACAACAAAGTTGGCACTTCCCTCTAATATCTCTATAGACTAAGGACACACCAACAAGATGGACTATGCCACTTACACAAGGCCACCTTAGGCAAGATGCAGTATGGCTCTAAATGTAAAATGTGGCTTAATAACTATAATTATCAGTGTTCGAAAATGGTGCTTTGTCTCTCGCAGAGCAGTTCTTCTGTTATGTGTCATTATTAATGAACAAAGCAATAAACTTTTGTAAAAAGTTTCCTAGTTCAAATTTTCCCAGAAAGTGAAAAAAATTGTTGGCAAAGTATTACTGATCTTCTGGGACAAATTAAAAACAAGTTGTGACAGTAGTGGGATACCATAGCTCTTGTACTAGTTCAGTATCAGACTGTTGAGCGGATGAAGGGAATGTAGCAGAAGAAACTAGTACAAAATGCACAATAAGTCATCTTTAGAACTAAAAGCACCAGTCATAAAAAAAATGCCAGTATGAATTTGAAGTATATATAAATATGTTCTCTGAAATTGACAGTGGATTTCATCCAACAATTATCTGTTGAATCCTGCATGGAACTCAAAGTTTTTGCTGCTGTGTAAATGAAGAGGAGCTTAATGAACCATCTGAGGCAAAACTGTGGACATTTTTAACACTCTGTGGAGCTTTTTGGCTTTTGTTTGACTTTGGGCCTAGTATGCCTTGGTTGGTGACCTAACCATGTCACCCAAAGCTTCAAACAACACCAATTAGGAATATGTCACCATGGCTGAAGTCCGTGAATTGTTGGACCAGCAAAAGGACTTCTACAGAATATTGATTGAACAACAGGAAAAAAGCTTCAAGACTTGTGTACAGATCATTATTGACTTTTCAAACAAGAGGATTGATGATCTGTCAAAGCAAATCTACCATTTCAAGGTGAGTCTGGAAATGACTCAAAAGGAGTTTGAGGATTTTAAAATCAAAGAACTGCAGTGATACTAGAGCAGATATGGACACAATTTGCAAGAGCTTGATCTCAATCACAGATAAGACAGAATATCTGAAGGGCCAGTCTAATTGCATAATATTGTTATGGATGGTATTAAGGAATCTGAATCTGAAGAAAAAGTGAGAAAGCTCTTCAGTGAAAAACTTCAACTGGATTATGTAAAGATAGAGTTAGAGTGGGCCTGGGAAACCAGTGGCATCAGAGAAGCCCAGGCCCATTGTGGTCAGATTTCTACAGCTAAAGGACAAGCTTGCTGTTCTGGACAAAGCTAAAAACTTGAAGGGCTCAGGCATTTTCATCAATGAGGACTTTCCTGAAGCTGTTCGGCAGAGAAAAAAGAAACTTCTCCCAGCAATGAAGGCAGCTTGAGAGAAAGGTGACATTGCATATTTGAGATATGATAAACTTTTTGTCCATCCCCCTACCATAAACCATCCGTGACAAAGGAAGGCAAATGCTTAGACTTTGGTTCTTTAGTTTCTACCATTAGGTTCTTATAATATTTTAATTCTTTGATCAAACTTTTCACTTCCTTTTTCTCTTTAATACTCGTTATGGACTACAACAAATCCAACTTCTAAGGACAAACCTTGAACCCTTTTGACACCTCTAACATTGATTCTTATAATCTTGATGTTGACCCAGATCTAATTTTTTTTTCATCAGTTGATACCTCAAACCTCTGTAGTTTTTATTATGAAACCCAGTTTAACGACTTATGTGTTTCTATGCCTACTAATGTATTCTCTACTTTTCATTTGAATATAAGAAATCTTTCTAGTAATTATGACAAATTCTTTCATTAGATATCTTCACTTAAATATGCTTTCTCTATTATTGCCCTGTCAGAAACATGGCTTAAAGAGGATTCCAAAGATATTTTTGAATTACCAAGGTACAATTCAGTTCACTATGTAAGATAGAATAGATCTGGGGGTGGAGTATCTCTGTTTATTCATGATGACTATGAGTTTAAAATTAGAAATCTCTGAAATCAGATAAAGCTGAGATGGAATCTGTTTTTATAAAACTTTTTTTCATTCTAATGGAAAGAATATTATCATTGGTGTTATTTATCAGCCACCCGACACTATCATCAAAGATTTTGATGAAAGTTGCCTTGTTCTCTTGACCTTATAAACAGTGAAGAAAAACTGTTATATTTTAGGAGACTTTAATATAAACCTTTCCAATAATAAATCATATACTGTGGATTTTCTCAATATTCTTTATTCTAGTATTTTTTTCCTCTTATTCATAAATCTACTCGAGTTAAAGAAAACTCAGCAACTTAAACTGATAAACATCTTCACTAATTCTTTGAATGAGGGGATGAACTCTGGGGTCTTATATTCTGACTTATCAGTTCATTTTCCTATATTCCAATACTCTTTAAACAAGGTTAATAGAGTTAAACATACAAAGAAAAAACAGCATAAAAGAATTATGAGTAAATCAAAATTTCTATATTTAAAGAAATGCTTGCCAGTATTCCATGGGATGACTTGTATAAATAAAATAATGCAGATCTTGCATACCAAAAGTTAATGGAAATTATTAGTTATAGCTTCAATGTATGTTTTCCAACAGACAGTTCTAACAAGAAATACAGTCAAGACTTCAATAAGCCTTGGTTTACAGCTAAGATACTAAAACTATCGAGGAAAAAGAACAAACTATATAGAAAATATATTTCAAATTATGCTCCTCTTACCCATGGTAAATATAAATCCATTAGAAATAAATATATGAATTCTATTAGATCTGCAAAAAAGAAACATTTCAGTGAAAATTTTCAGAAGTGTTTTTTGAAAACAGGTGTTGTACCAGATGATTTAAAAGTTGCCAAAGTTTTTCTGTTGTTTAAATCAGGTGATCCACAGTGCTTTAATAATTATAGACACATATCTATTTTGCCTTGTTTTCCAAAAATATTAGAGAACATTTTTTACAAAAGGATTCTTTTTCATTTAGACTCTAACACAATTCTTCATAAGCCCCAGTATGGATTTCGCAGAAATTACTCCATGTATATGGCTGTGCTTCATCTGATTGACAAAGTCACCTCTGCACTTGATAATAATGAATTTGTTTGTATTATATTTTTAGACCTCTCAAAATCATTTGATACAGTTGACCACCATATTCTATTGGACAAACTGCACAAATATGGTTTCATGATACTACATATGAATGGTTAAACAAATCACCTTTTCAACAGAAAACAGTTTGTTTGCGTTCAGGGTTGCTATTCCGATCACTCTGTGGGGTTCCACAAGGTTCCATTCTTGGACCTTTACTATTTCTGACTTATCTAGTGTTTCAGATACTGTTTCTCCAATAACATTTGCCGATGACACAACTTTAGTTTTATCTCATTCAAATTTCAGTTCTTTAATTAAGAATGCTTATATTGGTTTAACTGCTTATGCTGATTGGTTCAGATTAAATAAACTATCTTTGAACATAAAAAAAATCAAATTTCATTATTTTCAATGGTAAAAAGTCATACAACAAGAACCTATCTCCAATTTCATTTGAGTCTGTTAAGATGCCAAAAGTGTCAAATACAAAATTCTTGGGAATTGTTATTTATGAGACTTTGAGTTGGAGAGAACACACTGACTGGGTTAACAGAAAAATAAACAAATCTATTGGTATAATAAGGAGGGTTAGTACTCTTCACAAAAATTTGGTCCTCCAGAAACGTTTTGTTAGGATTGCAACCCGGTCAAAGTCACGTACATCATCAGTTCCTCTAATGAAGAGACTCAAAATTTTTACCATTTATGACATTAATATTTTTAAATATGTGTATTTATTTACAAGATACTTTCAAGTGTGGGGAATATTCCTTAACAGTTCAAAATGTTTTTCAAAGAAAACTCACAGGTTTAATCTTATTCTAGCCGTCATTCTTCCGATCTTCATCCTCCAAAAATTCTTACTCGCAGAGGTCAATTTTCATTCAGATATAAAGGTAGCAAATTATGGAAAAGCTTTTCTGACCTGCTAAAGAAATGTTCCACAACAAATTGTTATAAAAGATGTTTAAAGGATCATTTCATGACTGCTTTGAAATAGTTTCTCTCTTTCATGTAAGTTATGCGTACATTTATTTTAATTATTTTTTGTTTTTGTTTATTGCTATTATCTCTGGAGTCATTGGCAATACATTCCCCTATAGAACTAACACACGATCATATTACACCATTCACATTTTCGTTTGATCTTTTCATTTTTTTGTTCTTATTTATAATTGTTGTATGTAGTTTTTTATAACTTGTCATAACTTCTGAGCAACTTATTTTGTTGTTTGTTTGTTTTTCTTTTTTTGCATGTTATATGTGCATATAATATTGTGTAACTTAAATATATATATTTTAAGCTGAGGCTTCAGAAAAGCCCTTTGGGCTTTTCACCTCTCCCTGCGCCTCATGTAATTTGTTATCTTTCACTTTTGACAAGAACATTCTTGACCAGAGATGAGGTGCATACCATTTTCAGCAAGTGAATGGTTTCCTTCCTCTCTGGTCACATCTTCCTCATCAGTTTCCAGAATGCTATCTGTTGGAGAAGCACCACATTAAGTTTATTAGTATATATTTTTTTTTAATAAAAGGGATAGACATTTTTAACTATTAAAACAACAGCATACCATGTGGACCAATGGTGATTTCATCCAAGTTCTTCCCATGGAACTCAGCTAATCTTCCTTGCTCCAGTGCCATTAGAACTTTGCTGATCTTAGCCAACTGCAGAGTCTTCTCAGGCAGTCGATAGAACTCACGATGGATTCTAATATCATGACCAAGAAAGTTGGCCAGCTGGTCCATCTCTGTGTCAGTCATATTAAGCACTGTTGAAAGGGTGGCAGCATGTTTTCGTAGTTTGGTGGATGTCAGTGACTTTGGACACTTAGCTCCAGATGCCTTAGCAAACTCTCGAATGCAGTCTGAACCACGGAAATGTGAGAGCGCTGCAGGTCGTGCAAACATGTAAATGTTGTCTTTCAGAACTCCACAAGCCTCTCTGTGCTTCACAAGGAGCTCTAGGGCACTCAGCATTTTTGGAGTCAAGAGAACAGGGACAGGCCTGCCTCGTTTTCCCCGAATGACAATCCTTGAAAAATGCCTGCACAGATTTTTCTCCACCTCGGACAGTGCCCAGTCCACATCCTCATGTGGGTCAGTTGTGTCTCTTGACAAGAATGCAGATAAAGGCATGCTTGCCACCTCCCCTTCCCTGCGCCGGTTAAAGAGAATGATCTGTGCTAAGCATACCTTGGTAAGATCTGCCCAGGTCTTTGCAGAAAGATCCCCAGATAGTGCACTGCTGCTCTCATCTTGCAATTGACTTAGAAACTGGTGCATTTTTTGGACATCTTCAGTGAAGGGCATAAGAGCTGGCACATTCCACTTTGCCTCAGACAGGTTCCTGAGGGCTGTTGCAGATATCAACTCATTCCACTTTTCACTGTGGACTTCTTGAAACTGAGTGGCATTCCTTACCAGTTCTTCATTGCTCAGTATCAAACCCTGAGCTTTTAGGAGTTTACTGACTCTGACCAAGGCATTCCCAAGTTTATTTGCCAGTGACGGAATCAAGAACTTGTTAGTGTCACTGTCAAAGCCACAAGTGATCTTTACTGCTTTGACTGTCTCCAAATAATTCTTTGGATTTATGAAGTCCTCCATTCTTTTTAAGGTGGTAACCTTCCTGGCATTATAAATCAGCCTTCCCAGTTCTCTCATCTTCTCTCGGACGCACTGTTGATTCTTGGCTGACACCCCACCTTTGTTTAACAGATGCTGTCCAACATCAGTAATAATATGGTCATTTTTGATGATCTCTGTGATTGGATCAGGAATCATGGCACTGACTACTTCCCACAGCTGTTTAGATATGTGTGAAGGCACAGGCCCAGTGTATGTGCACAATGACTGTACACGGTTTTTTCCTGGTTTTGGGATGGCTGATGTAGGCTTCAGGCGGCATGCTCGCATGTGACGCCATAGGGCCTTCCGTCTGAAAAGTGCTTGGCAGTATGCACAGTGCATGAAATTATTCCCTGTGTCCTCTTCAGATGGCCGTTTGAATGGTACCAGTTGTCCCTTTCCGGATTCCATAACAGCAGCATTATGAGCATAATTGCCTTTATTGCGAATGTAATCAAGATGCATCTTTCTCTCGCTGGAATTCTTTGGGAAACTTAGAGCTTTGCCCACATCTAATTTGTCTTTGTGTGCACTCTCTAGATGCCTTGCCATTTTTGCATAAGGCTTACTGCAATACAAGCAATAATGTCTCTTGTCATAGACTCTACTACCACTTTTCTTTTGGGAAGCATTAACAACCACAGTGTCCACTGTGTCCTTACTTGGGCAGGGTTCCTCTGTTTCAGTGACATCAGAAGTGATGCTGCTTCTCTCAAAGGCCACATGGTCAAGTGTTGTGCTGTCACAAAGAGGAGGACTCATTGATTCCGGGGGATCATGGGGAGGAAGAGGCTGTGTTGTCCTTCGTGTGAGGCTAACATCGCTGTCTTCACTTTCAGAGGTTGTATCTGGAACATACTCATCGCCACTCGCTGACACATCACTCTCTGATGTAGGATCAAATAGCTCATCCAAGTCTTCAAAATGAGTGTCTTTCATCTGAGAATCCGGGGAACAAAAAAAAAATATTGTAAACAAATCAATCTGAGTGTATTGCATAAAATTTTATACCATGATGACAGAGCCACTGTTCTTCCTCTGAACTTACAATGATACTTTTGGTGCGCTTCAACCTTGGTGCAGTAGTCTCTTCTTCGTCTTGGCAATCACATCCAGTCTAAAAAAGAAAAACAAAATTGCAAGTAGTTATTGTACTGTGACATTCGACATTCAACTGGGACTTAAACTTAACTGAAGTAAATATGAAAACTCTAATTTTTAGAGGCATACTTTTTTTCAACAATTCAGTCAAAGAACAATCAATTTAAAAGAAATAACTGAAAAGACATTTTTAAAATGTAAAGACAGAACAATTAAAGAATAATGTTAAATGCTATCACAGAGGAAGATGTCATACAAAATATTTACATCAACATTATATATGCATCATAAGATAAAATACAAAAAAATCATTATAGGGTAAAAAGATAAGAATGTACAACTGTTTAGTTTGATGAAATTACAGCCCAAAAAATTATAAGGCTTTACATTTTTCAAAATTAATATTTTGATGTTATTACATCCATCTGTCCAACCCATTCTCAGGGGTTAACTAATAGTAAATAAACATTGCTTCTAGGTCAGAAATTGTTACCATTTATTTCAACAAAATCCAACCACGTTGCACATTACATTGGACTTTCCTGCAGCACTTTCAAATATTTAGCTTTCTTCTCTCCAAAACTTTTGGTATTATTACTGCTTCAAATTGAGCATTTGTAGTTCTCCACATTTCTTTGCTTAAACTATGGAAACCAGCATGGCAAGGATATGAAAACACAGATAATTGAGTAAAAACAGCAGGAAAAGTTTTAAATAAATTTTGTATAAAAGTATAATCCACTGTAAATGGTTGATAAATATCCAGTACCCAAAAATCACTCAACAAAAGTGTCAATAAAAAAACTGTGTAAATCAGTAATAGTCTTTGCAAATTAGTTAAATATAATGAGTATGATGCTTAGCTTATAAAAGCTTCCAAGAGTCCTTATGTTCATTTCAAAATGTCTCTGATTGATCATAGTCACAACGTTTGCATAACTAACCCAAGAACAGTGATCATGTAAAAACTGTGTGTTAAGTATTTGAGAGCACTGCAGGGAGTTCTGTGTATTGTTTAAGGTGCACTGTTTCTGGTGTCAAATTTTGATATATTTCTAACTGGAAATAAATCTTTATTTTAAAGGAATATGTCTCTGATATGGGATTGAATCAGTGTCCCAACAAAATATCTTCTGTAGTGTTTGAGTTCAAGTTATGTGAAGCAAAACTAAAGAAAGAGAGGCTCAGGTCCCCATTAAAAAAGAACATCTTCACAATATCAAAAAATCTTAATATCTTGCTATTAATATCTTAATATTGCTTATCTTTGTGAAATTGCACTTGGAGCTAAAGTACCTTTGACATCAAATCACATGAAAATCCAGCATTTACACTCAATTGAGTTCTGAGTTTGAATATTTTAAGATGTCTGGAAACTGATAAACACATTTCAAAACAATAAAGCTAACATGTCAAACACAATTGTACCTGTTGGTCAGGGTTCTCTGGGTCCGAAGCTTTGTTCATTTGAGTCTCAACCTGGAAAGCAGGCAGGGAAACTTGTTCGGCAGTGACTCCAGCTGCTGTTGTAGGCATCTGCTGAGATTTAACAATAAGGGATAAATTATAAGTTAACTAATTAATTACACAGATTTTACTCAAACGCTGACGCTGAGTGTCTTTATGGGGACATCATATCAACCCCAAATTGGAGATAAATTATTAGTTAATAAAGCCTCTTTTAAAGACAAAAATCAGTCCACAATACAACACCATAATCATACTATCTTAATCAATACAATGTACTTCTCTCTGAAGTAAAGAATACACTGAAATTCTCTGGAGAGCTCTTAAATACTTTACACTCAGACTTTGCTCAAACACTGTCGCTGGGTGTTTTGTGGGGACGTCACATCAATGCTATATTAAAGGTGAATTATTGGTTTTCTTCATAAGCAAAAATCAGTCCACAATATTATACTAGATTCATACCACCTTAAACAATACACTCAACTTCTCTGCAGAGCTCCTAAAAACTTTACACACAGATTTTGCTCAAATGCTGTTGTTGGATGTTTTGTGAGGACGTCGTGTCAATCTTATATTAAAGATAAAGGCAAAAAACAGTCCACAATATTACACCAGATTCATACTACCTTAAACGATACACTCAAATTCTCTGCAGAGCTCCTACATACTTTTAGCACAATTTTTACTCAAACACTGTCGTTGGGTGTTTTGTGGGGACGTCATGTCATCATATATTAAAGGTGATTTATTGTTAATAAAGTTTTCTTTAAAGGAAAAAAAAACAGTCCACAACTTACAGCAGAATCATACCATCTTAAACAATACACTCAACTTCCCTGTACAGCTCTTAAATACTTTGAACACAGATTTTGTTCCAACACTTTTGTTGGGTGTTTTGCATGCATTGGGATAAATTACAAACTCCACACAGAAACGCCCTGACCAACACAGGGATCAACCAGCAAACTTCTTGCCATGAGGCGTGTAGAATTCCTGACGCACCAATGTTCCACCCCAGTACATATTTTAGGATTTTAATCATTTACACACAGTTTTTCTTATAGGGTCATTGGGTGATTTTTGTGAATTTGATGATCATTTCCCACTTTCAGACAGATTTACTTACAAATTAGTAGTAATCTATACTTAACACACTGTGAGAAATTGTCTAAGGTCTTTCCATGCTGTTTTTACTCAAATATTTGTACCAGATGAATTGAGGGGCTCTGTAGACATCCTACACAAACTCCACGAACTCAAATTAATTTCTCAGAAAATTTTAAGTTGCCTGGAAACTGATGAACACATTTCTTAAAATTGAAGCTCACACGTCAAACACAATTGTACCTGTTGGTCAGGGTTCTCTGGGTCCAAAGCTTTGCCTATGTGCATCTCATCCTGGAGAGCAGGTGAGGAAACTTGTTCTGCAGTGACACCAGCTGCTGTTGTCAGCATCTGCTGAGATTTAACAAAACATATATGTGTCAAAACATAAAGTATATATGACTCTGCACAGTCTGAGAAAACCTGCATAGTGGGGACATTAAACACATCATGCTGTTCCTCTTCCTGGGGACCTGAGCCTTAACCCTTGTTATTCTTCAGTGACTCTCACACAATTTGAACTCAAACACAGAAAAAAGTGTTTTGTGGGGACATCGTATGAATCAGACATTAGAGATAGATTATATGTTAAACAAGGTTCCTGTAAAGACAACGATTGATCCACAATATTACATCAGAAAACTTCCCACCTTAAACAATACCCTCCACTTGTCTGGAGAGCTCCTAAATACTTTACACACAGATTTTGCTCAAGTACTGTCGTTGGGTGTTTTGTGGGGACGTCATATCAATCCCATATTATGGATAAATTATTAGTTAATAAAGATTTTTTAAAGGCAAAAATCAGTCCACAATATTACACCAGATTTATATAACCTTAAACAGTACACTCAACTTCTCTGCAGAGCTCATACGTACTTTACACACAGATTTTGCTCAACTACTTTCATTGGGTGTTTTGTGGGGACATCGTTTCTATCCCATATTGAAGATAAATTATTATTTTATAAAGTTTTCTTTAAAGGCAAAAATTAGGTCACAACATTACAAAAGAATCGTACCACCACAAAGAATACACTGAACTTCTCTGGAGATCTCTTAAATACTTTACACACAGATTTTGTTCAAAGACTCTCGCTGGGTGTTTTGTGGGGACATTGTATCAATTCAATATTAGAGATAAATTATTAGTCAAAATTTTTTATCTTAATAGCCAAAAATCAGACCTAAAATTACACCAGAGTCATACTACCTTGAACATTATACTAAAGTTTTCTGCAGAGCTCTTACGTACTTTAAACACAGATTTTGTTCCAACACTTTTGTTGGGTGTTTTGCATGCATTGGGATAAATTACAAACTCCACACAGAAACGCCCTGACCAACACAGGGATCAACCAGCAAACTTCTTA
>JBAMNC010002288.1:0-50401 GCA_037902135.1 Cetoscarus ocellatus | reverse complement strand
TTTGACACAAGCTGTGATGTCTCTGTCCTTACTGGAGAGGAAAACATCTGGACTGATGTGCTCAGCCAACTGAAAAATTTTTAGAAAACGATTTGGGGCAAAGTCTTCTTTTTTATTTTTGAGCTGCAAGAAAAACTTATGCACAAGGACAAGCTTTCCCCAGGCAGGGACACACAACGAGCAATCTGTGTGTACTTGTAGATGTTTATGTGGGTAAAAAGGCTGAAGCTCCACGCATATCTATAAAATACACAGACGCTGTATGCCAACAAAAATGAAGTTTTGTTAGTGTTATTCATGAGGTGTGTCTTTTATACCTGACCTGTTTGGCTCAGGTAAAATGTCCCCCAGTCTGCTGGCCAAGTTTAGTTTGTTTGCCCTGATGTGAAGGCCCTCAATTAAACCCTGTTGTGGACTGAAAAAGTTGCTTGATAACTAAAGTCTCTTTGGAAGAATTTGGAACATTTGGACAAGCAAGGAGGAAGTGTCAACTTATTTATCCACTTTGGTTAAAAGTATTTTAACACATTTGAAAATGTTTAGCTTTAACAGTGCCTAAATGCATGTTGGGGGAAACCCTCAGTTACCTGGTGGGGCATGTTTGTTATGTTCAGAGCCTAGAGACACCGTTCTGTTATCAAGTGAATCAATGTGAATGTACAAGCTGCTGTGTGGGTGATACCCTGGTTCTGCCCTGTTCATTGAATCCATTAAAAAGCCTGCTCCAGCTCGCTGAAGCATGGACACTAACAGCTAAGCTAAGTTACATGTCAGTTTCTTCAAACCTAAGCTCGCCTCAATATATTCAACCATGACTTATAGTGATGAAGGTCAGGGTTGTCACAGCTATCAGAGTGATCCTCAGGCCACAGGAAATGATGCTGGTACCAAATATTAAAGGAGATATGTCATAGGAATGTCAAGCATCCACCTTTAAAAACAATTCCCCCTGGTCTACATCAAAATCTTTGCTGTGTTGTGGTCGAAATATACTTTGCATCAATCAGCACAGAACATTTTGAATCTCCATAAACCAACTCTGAGCAGCCCTTCACAGAATCCAGCTGTCATTGGGCTGGAGGTGGTGAACCCTCTGAACCTGTCGCCAGCCAATCGCAGGCCCACATAAAGAGACGGACAACCATTCATGCTCACGCTCATACCTAAGGCCAATTTGGAGTCACCAATCAACTTAATGAGTATGTTTTTGGTCTGTGGGAGGGAGCCAGAGTGCCCGGGGGAGAACCCACGCATGCACGAGAAGTACAAGCTAACTTCACACAGAAAGGCCCTGCCCGACACAGGGATCAAACCGGTGACCTTCTTGCTGTAAGGCACATGCGCTACCTGCTGCACCACCATGCCGCCCAGGCTATAGCTATTTCAGAGTTAAATATCTGAGCTGATTTTCAGTGAAAGCAACTTTGGGTGTATTTTCCGGGTATTGGTGTAAATTTGTTGAAAAAGAGTAAATTATGGGACCTTTAATTGCAAATGAGCTCCTACTCACCCACACACCTCATGTGTGCTTACATGAGTACAGCTGTGATTTATTGGCAGAGATACAAAATGTGAGTGTTGATGTACACTGAACAGTACATCAGATATCATGTTTTCAGACACTGCTGGACTACAAACAAAGGACTAAGTTGACTTTTTCACATTGTGTATGCTGATAGATATAAAAATACTAAAATTGTGTTCTGTATATTTAATGTGACACTGAAAATGTTGCACTACTAGGGAACAGAGCCCATGTTCGATTTAAAGAGCTGCAGTCTTTGGAGAGTGCATTTTTAAAGGCTGTTAATATCACAGTTTATTAAGGGCTGTACCATTTCTTCTTCTAATGCACCAAAGGTTTTGTCCTCCTTCCCTGCCGACAAAGGATGTGTGTGACAAAGGATGTGTGTGACACATGCTCTGTAGCCCAACATCTCCGGATTATGGTTATGCCACCTGTACATAGTGTCAGAGCTGGTTGTAGAATACTTTGGCTTCATTTCTGAAGAATGGGATGACGAAATTCATATGCAGTCAGTGATGTACCTGGAACTTTGTACTTTCATCTGTGTTGAGTTGAAGAAATGCTTAGCAGACAGTGAGGTCATGACCAAGCCTTGCAGACGACCGACTGGTCAGACAGAATTATGACTTGCAGGACACGTAAAATTCTGCACAGACTGGCCCTCACTTACAGGTACTATCTGCTGAGTGTGACAACAAAAACAAGCCATTTCATGATGACCATTTAGAACTTCTACCCAAGCAAAAAATCAGGCAGAAATCTAATTGAGGCTTAAATGAAAGTCAAGGCAAAGAGATGCACTTAAAGGTTTGCTTTAAAGCTCCAACAGAGTTAAAATGTTTGAAAACAGCAGGACGGTTATATCAGAGGAATGGGGCATGATGGGATAAAGCCCAGCAGCCCGATGACTCCTTTTTAACTCAGGGCACAGACAGAAATCCTTTATTCTGGGAGCAGATAGGAAGGGAATATTGTAAGATTCAAGGGGATCAGAAAGGTGTGAAGAGGAGAATCACATTAATGTCTGATATGAGATAAGTAAAAAGCAAAGCAATGGAAACATTTTCACATGTTTGTCACATGGAAAAACAAAAAACATTAATATGTTAAAAGTAGTTAATTTATCAACCAATTCACTGTTTTTAGTGATGTTTCTGTCCATCACTGATCTCAATCCTGGAATCTTGTGTAAATTTTTTCAACCTTATCGCTTACCCTGTTTAAATTTTCCAGACTCCCTGAAATTTTACAAAGGTTACAAAGTCTGGGTGAAGTTAAGGAGACACATTTGGCTGTTCACATCACACTAACCTTGCATAGCAACTGGACCTGCCCAATTAAAGCTCCAATCTTCAACAACTGTGAGCCCAATAGCATGGCCTGATCAGTGTCCTTTAAAGCAGGAAGAGGTTGGAGCTACAAGCAAGACAAGAGCTGGAAGTGACTGCTCGTACAGAGAATAGCATAGATGCTAACAGCTTCAGTAGCAGTTTTGTCAGATCTGGACTGCATTTCTTTATTAAATGAAAAACAAATAACAGCTTAAGCATTTCTCGATGGAAAGGATATTTTCACTCTACTTCCGACATGATTTGGCAAGAGTTGTATTTGTGTACCGTGGCTGTAATGCCTGCTAACTACATTATCTGCCTGGCCCATAATGAATGTGATTGATGGAACAATAGTCCAGCCATGTGCCGGGTATGCTATTGAAAGGTTTTGCCCATTCCCAAGCACTTTTAATGGGCTGTTGCCCAGTTAGACTAGTGAAATATATTGACTGGTTCATCTGGTGGGTCAAGTTACCATCTCCTCAAAATATTTCTGGAATTTTTCAGTTTTCATTGCTGTAAGCTAACACCAATTCCCTCCATGCTCTTCCATGTCTTCGTACGTTAAAGAAAATTGTACAAAGCAAACCCCATTTCAGTCAGAAAGCCTCATATTTTTGTGGATATATTGACTGATAGTACCGTGAAAGATTACTTTTATTGACATTTTATCTGCCAGAGGAGAGTTTTAATGTGGGTGATTACTCAAAGGGTACTTTGCTGTAGCTAAAATTCTTGAGTTTGGAGGGTTTGAAAACATTTGCCATAATCTATTTCTCTTTTTTTCAAAACACCCACATGTTTCCTTTCCCCAGCTCTGCTTTTCCCTCCAAAGGATTACCTTAAATATGACTTCTCTAAATCTATTTTAGAGCATGCTTCAGGTTCTGTGCTTCTTTACATGTAAAGCAACTTATTTTGTTTAAAAGGATTGTCGATTCTAATTTTGTCTCCTTTTAGTATAACACCTCCCTACTCTCCATTAGAGCAGAACATTTTTTGGTGCTTTTGCATGAAAATGCAAATGCATTAGTACTGAGAGGTGGAAAGAATTAAAACATGCAGGGTGAATACAAAGACCCAGGAGTTATTTAAGGGCAGAAATACGCATTCATAGTGGGGCTGCAGATGTGTTAAAACCTGCCCTTTTGATTCATGTGTGTTTTCTTTGTTGGATGTACCCAGTGTCTGAGCTAAATGAAGCTATTTAACCTTTGCACTGTGATGGAATAAAGCACATGTATCACAATTTGCTTTATGAGGGAGACTTGTTAATGTATCGCTGTCACTGTCACACATGACATGCATGACGACAAACCCAGAGGTTGTGAGTGCACACGGCGAGCCTGAAGGTGTGTGTGTTGTATAACCGTAGACACATCCAGAGGTGGCAGATGACTTGCGTAACAACCCTCGACGTGTGTGTCTGTGTGTGGGTGGGTGGGTCCATGTTCTGTTTGGGTTTAAACACGAACGATCATTGCAGCGTAGAAGCAAAGGGATGCAACACCTCCAATGTATCTGTCTCCTAAATGGGCCGGACACATGAGCAAGACATTAAGTCACTTAATTTAGTTGTTGGCAATGGCATCAGGAAACACTGACCTTTCGTTGGCTCCTTGGGGCAATGATGTGAGTCACATGACAGCCGGATATTTACAGTGCCTCCTGTCAGTGGCCTTGTCAAATCACAGCACACTTCGCTGAAGCCTCGTAGGCCTCAGGCTGGACTTCAGTAACACAGACTGATGCAAAGGTGTTTTTTTTTCTCCTCTTATAGCCTGGGCTTAATGCAACCCTGAATAACACGGAGGAACATGAGGGCATGGAGGGACATGTGTGTATGTTGGTGTGTGTGTTTGTGACGGTTTGCAAAAGTGTGTTTGCACGTTAAAGCAGGCGAGGGAGTGAAACATACAAAGGGAGACGCACACAGTCTGCAAGACCAATGAATTTCAGGCCAATTTGTCTTCTGAATGAGCCTCTGGAGGGCATTATTCCCCAGACAGTTCTATGAATTGTATAACCAATAAAACTGTACTTCTGCCACAAGGCTGCCATGTTGCAATATGTGGGTTCTTTTTTCCAAGTCTGTTTGCCCAAGAGATTTAAAAAGCAATGCATGAAATAGCAGAGCTTGACACATATCAGGGTTCTGCTGGGTTTCATTATCCTGAACCAAGATATTAGTATGCATTTTTCCTTCAATGATGTAACAGGTTTTACAACCAGGCCAAGTGGAAACCCCCAAATTTTAGAGGATAAAACCGATGCAGGAGCAAATATGCCCACAAAACAAAGAGAGAGAGAACAAAAAAAAGAAGCAGTTCCTCAAGTGTCCACTAGAGGCTTGCTGCAGAAGCACAGGAAGTCGCATACTCTTTGTAAAAATGGCCATTTTTATAGCAGAAATGACCACATTTACATTATGGTTCAAAAGACAATTTTGGCCAGAATAGTTCATGTCTTCATGAGCTAAAACTGGGGAGAGCAGGAGTGTCCAAACTATGACTCAGGGGTCAAAAGAGACCCATGGTCCATTTTTAATTGGCCTTCAGCTTTTTCAAAAACGTAAAATTAAATTTGTTTGCCATTAGAATATGAAGTTTTGAATCATAAAGTTGGAGTCTGGAATGATGAATAAAGAATAATGAATGATGGTAGCTAATAGTATTTTTAGTGTATTTCTGTCCAAAAGAACATTTTAACCTGAATAGCTTAAGTCTTTATTGGCAAACATTGCTTTGGGCATGTGTGTCCAAACTGCAGCCCATGGTCATTTTTTTGCTGGCCCCTAATCTATTTCAAAAAGGTTCAATTAATTTTGTCTGCATTAAAACATGAAGTTCATGCTTGACTGATAATTAAAAGTGAAGTATGAATTATGGAAGCCAATAGTATCACTTGTGCTCCTTTTCACTATTTGCACTGTCTTAAAGGGACACTTTAGGGTTTTTGAAGTGGGGTTGTGTGAGGTACATCACATGAGCCTAATGGGTGCCACAGCTCAGTTCACTCTCTGTTCAGAAGAGCCCAGGACAGATGCTAAGGCTACACATTGCTGTACATGTTGCCAGATTTTTTCGCTTAATGGAAAGAATTGGGGGAGAAAACAAGCCACAAAAGAAAGCATGGAGTGATCACACACTACAACACTTTGTTTATATGCACTTAATTTCCCACTACTAAGCCGCTTTGACTTAGCACTATTTTGTGACACAGCACAGTCTACTTGTCCTACCACCGGAAGTGTAAGGATGAAACTACGATCTTACTTGGATTTTGCCAAATACACAAATAATACTTCATCCCAAATAAAGATTAGCCACATGTACCAGTGTTTAAGGATTATTACCAAGTACAGTAATTTTGACGAAGAATGTTTTTCTAGCTCAGGGCCACAACAACAAACAACCTACAAGAACTCCCATCAAAAAATAATACCACAGTTTAAGAGTATGCTACCTAGGAACTTTTTTGAGTGCATTAACGTTTTGGAAATTTAAAGTTTATCTGGAACTAACCGACTCACGTCACGTATTCCTCCACACAGCGCTGCCGTGAGCCACTGAATCACTCTGCCTCCCTCTCAGCAGTTGTCAGCATAACAGGCTAGTGACTTCAGATGGTGATTGTAGCCTCGTGTAACTTTTACCAAGTATTGTAATTCTTTAGTTCTGACTCTTAGTGGTGTGAGGATGAGACAACGTAGGAAATTAAAAATGAGTGATTATGACATCGATGATGAAGTTCCATTCACTTTGGAGCCGAGAGGATACCTGTATGAACCGGCATTCACAGAAGAAGAGCTGCTGCAGATGGAGACCGAACAGGCCGAAAGAAACAGAGAAACATCTGTGGAAACTGGAGGTCAAGAAAGAATCGGAAATACAAAGTGATGCGAGTGTATGAACTGCGACTCAATGCCCACGGACCCCGAGTGCTGCTGCTGACATGAGTGGACCTTGGTTACAGACCGACTTCAGGATCTGTCTGAGTCAGAGGATACTGGTGATCCTCACACCGTCTGTATCACTCATACAGATTTTCCTGCTCTTCTGAATCCCGGAGTTTTGCGGACTTTCTTCAATTTCCCGAAGATAAATGGAAAAAAACGTCCCAAACCTGAAGGACCTAATGACAGTTTATCCTCAAAGTAAGTAATAATGATCTGTCAGAGACAAACAAGCGGAGTAGAGGAGGCTGTTTACCGTAACATTGCAGACTACTTATGTGTGTGTCCCTCTCTCTCGCAAACACACAACCATTACTGTTGCGTATTAGCATTGTACAGCTTGCGGCAGCGCTGCGTGGGGGAATACGTGAAGTGAGTCGGTTAGTTCCAGATAAACTTTATATTTCCAAAAAGTTAATGCAAATAAAAAAAATTTCTAGGTAGCGTACTCTTAAACTGTGGTATTATTTTTTGATGGGAGTTCTTACAGGCAGAGAAAATACCCTTGGTACTTGGTACAATACTTCCCTGTTTGCGGCCAGTTCTGCGTAACAGACTCTTACAGACAGTGGCTTACTGAGGCAGAGGACAGAACGTTACACTGCATCTAATGTACTTAGTGGCCATACAGAGCTCATACAACCCCACTTCAAATAAACTGAACTGTCCCTTTAAGCTCATGACTTATTCACCTGAATCAACAGGTATTGTGAGTTTCTCCAGTCCTCCAGTTTCCATAGCAGATTCCACCATTTTCAATTCAGACTTGTTGACTCTCCATTTACAGGAGTTTCTCCTGTGTGTACTCAAGTTCATATAAGTATTCAAAGGTGTTTAAAGTAAATGGCAGTCATATTAGTGACAAAAAAAATGTTAATTTATCCTGTTTGGTATACTGATTGTTTATTTTGCAAACTAGTTGGCGGTGCTGCTGGAAGGACACGTAGGCTGTGCCATGTCTCAAAAGGTGCCTGATCAAAGTATGCGGTGGAAAATTAAGTGAGTATAAACAAACTGTTTGTGGTGTGTGATGGCCCCATGCTGTTGTGGCTTGTTTTCTTCCACAATCCTTTTAGTTAAATGGAGAATCTGGCACTGTGTACAGCAATGTATAGCATTAGCATCTGCTCCAAGTATTTCTGAACAGAGAGAAAACTGAGCTGTGACACTGTGGCACATGTTCAGGCTCATGCCACGTACCTCACACAACCCCACTCCAAAAAACCTGAACTGTCCCTTTAAGGTCCAATATACAAAGTATAAAGAGCTCATCAACCTCATGGACTAACATACATTCAAACTTTGGCAGCTTCATACAGTTTGCTCTTATTTGTTGTCTCTACATGAAGTTTAGCTGCTCACTTCTACTCTTGTGTGAAGAGTGGAGACGTTGTCATCTTGACAAATGGCAGACAATATATTTGTGTGTGTGTGTGTGTGTGTGTGTGTGTGTGTATGTGTTTGGATATAGATGTGATAATATGTGGATGACAGTGAAGATAACTCATCTGGAAAAAATGTTGATAAGAACTGCCCCTTAAGGAAATAGTGGGGGAAAAAAACTAAAGGTATAAGGCAATTAAATGATTTAAATAAGCATAGCTTAAGACAAAAAAGGAGAAACTGTCTGTAAGCTACAAGTAAGTCCTGGGGTTCCAGGTTCACTTAAATACAGATAAATTCTAGGTGATTTTGTCTAAATAAAAATTAATAAAGATATACAGTAGGGGGCCCTGCTTTATTCACTCATCAGGTAGAACCTTTACCTTTTCCCAGAATGTTAACATGAAGATGTATAAGAAAGGCTTTTTAATTCTAACCTAATTTTATGGCAAACATGACCATTCAGCAAAAACTAAAATAGAATGGATAACTTGAGGTTGGTGACACCTTGTCCTATTACGTTTGCCCATTTCATGGCTGGGTCTGACGGCACTAGTGTATCGTGACGCTGCCAGTCTGCTCAAAGCTCAGTCAGTATTCCAGTTATAGAGCTATTTCAAAACATTTTCTCTTGGACACAACACACAGGGATCAGAGCAGTATTGGCATAAATTTCATACCAGGAAAAAGTCACAGCACCTTTTCTGCTAGAAGCTCTGTAAGGCTGCACTCAGACACAGTGATGGTTCCAGCTAAAGTCATAATGGGATCCTGGGCTCCTCTTGTCTTATACAGAATGACCTTTTCAGGATTTCCTCTCACAGCATTGTTTTATTTTGTTAAATTTTCAAAATGATTCTCACCTTTAAGTCAAGATGTTGAATTCGCTCATTCATTACAAACCTCTAGACATGAATTTTCAAGCAACAAAGTTTAATTTACCTATCTTCAGATGTTCAAATCTCAACAAAGGCTGAATCACTTTCTACTTGTCTAACTTAGTAAAAAAACGTGTTCCTTATAATTCTGATAAGGGTTTAACAGCAAATATAGCTCTATCTCTCTGTTTCAATTGTACAGTTTGAGGTGTGATATTTACATTTATGTGACATTTCTCCATAATTATTAATGTCAGAGAGTAAAAGAGGAACAAAGTATCCCCTTTGTTGTGTTGAAATGACTTAGTAAGGGAGTGCAGCACTGTGTGTGTGTGTGTGTGTGTGCATGTCTGAATATACCGATGTGTCTGTGGAACTCCCACTGTGGCATGCCCTCTTGCATTTTCACTACACCAATATTGTTAAAACTGGAGCAAGTTAAATGTGATGTCGAAGGCCAACCAGCAAGTCTGTATTTTGCAAATTTGTGTAGCAAAAAAGTGGAGGTTTAATCAAGACTCCTGTTGTACGACTTGAGGTGTCTTTCATCCTCAAGGCATGGTGTCAAAATACAGAGATCAGCTGCAGGTGCACATGGTGAAATGACATGTAAGTCTGCTTTATATGGCATTTGTTGACTGACGTCACAGTAGGTTTGTACAACACTCAGCAGTGCCAAGCTACGTTAAGCCACAGTTCCCCTGAGTTAAGCATACTTACCTATGTGTTAAATTCACGATTCATTGGTAAATGTTTTAAATTCCTCTACACTCAGTCAGGGGGCTGTCAGGAAATGTCACACTCCACCAGCAGAATGTTTCTCTTAGCATTAAGTAGCTATATCGACCTGAACACAGTAAAATTGTCCACAAGAGCCTACTTTCCTGGAAATTTTGGTGATGACTCAATGTTGGTCAACACCAGATCATACCTGTGTGATAATACCTCTTAACTGGTGACTTCTGCCAATTTTGTAAATAGATGACACAGTTAGAGCAACAGAGAAAGCAGAATGTGTCTCCTAGAATAACTCATGATGTTTTCATTATTATATTACACTATACTAATCAAAGCCAGCTATATACTATGGATGCTGAGTCTATACAAGCACAGCCATAAACAAGGTCAGCTAAAGTTTACAATATACTTTGTTACTGGCTGAATCGATACAAGCTGATTTCCACTATTTAACCTGACTTCTAGAGCTGAGATACCCAGCATCTGCTGGATTAACAGACATGTTTGTGTCTGTGCAGTCTGAAAAACACATTATTAAGATGTGGGATATTATGGACTTGATTTAATAGTTTGTCTTAAAGCTTTCTGTGTTTTTTTCCTGTCCTTTGTTAACTCTCTTACATGCCCTCTGATCCTACCAGTCATATGCAACTTGTGTCAGCATCACTGGAAGACATGCATGGTTGATGCACTGAAAGAGCACATGGAGGATATGGCAGCCATCATGAGTCTACTCTGATGTAGGTAACAGCAAACATATTTCCAGCTAATGTCTATCACATTGATGACTTCATAATCCCAACTATACATTTATTATCTCAGAAAAAAGTTTAAAATCTCTGAAGCTTTGTTTCACCACAGAATTTATGTCTGTCCACAAGAGAAAAAGACTGAAACAAAACCCTCACAGAAGCTTTAAGGACCTTAATTTTTTAGTGTTTTTTATCATCATTGCTTGGGATGGAAAATCGAAAACCTGGTGGCACAGTGGTGCAGCAGGTAGTGCTGCAAGAAGGTTGCTGGTTCGAGTCTTTGTGGAGTTTGCAAGTTCTCCCTGTGCACACGTGAGTTCTCTCTAGGCACCTGGCTTTCTCCCACACACCAAAAAAAACACAGCTTGTTTGGTTAAATGGTGAATCTAATTGCCCATGGGTGAGGGTGAATGTGTGAATGGTTGTTGGTCTCTGTGTGGCCCTGTGATTGGCTGATGACTGGTCCAGGGTGTTCCCTGTCTCTTGTCCAATGTCAGCTGGGATAAGTTCCAGCCCCCTGTGACCCTGAAAGAGATAAGTGGTCTTGATGATGATGGATGGAAGTCAAGTCAAAGTTTATTTCTAAAGCACGTTTAAAAACAACCTCAGTTGACCAAAGTGCTGTATAGGGGTACAATCTAATCATGCATACACTTAATAATAATAACAACAGTAATGATAATAAAAACAATAATGGAAAAAATGAACACAATATTAAAAACAAGTATATGAAAATAGAAATAAAATAAATATAAAAACAATAAAAGAGTAAAAGAAGGCCTGGACCGAGGCACTGCCAGGAGCAGCTGGTGTGATGATCTAAGTGTCCTGGTAGACATGTGAGGCTTCAACAGCTCAGATAAATGAGATGGAGATGGAAGGGAAGACCAATTCCAGTTGTGAATCAAAAACAAGCTTAAAGAACTGATATCATTAGTTTTTTTGCCAAGCAAATCCCTTATTAATTCCTTCTACTTTGTTCTGCATGCCTTGAAAAACAACTTTTTTCCACACAGAAAATCAACAGGAACTGATAAAGAATCTGAATGATAAGCAGAATCAATAATGGCAATGGAATCAATAATATCTTATCAGTTCCCATCCCTGATCATTGCATTCCTGTGCTGCTGTGACTTTAATTCAGCCCAGAGCAGCCAAAATATTAAACTAACATTGAGGGGATAACATTTGGCAAAGAGAAAATTGTGACCTGCTTTTTCTCAATACTCTACAACAGAGCTGACTTTCAAAATATAATAATGTAGAAGTTATACCGCTGTTCATTTTTACTTAGAAATGTCTGAGACATTGTCAGAAACCCTGAGGGCCTGCAGATTCCATTTCAGAGTGCTGCTATTTGAAAAGAAGAGGGGAGGGGGAGACTCTGACAAATCCAAAATGGGTGTGTGTGTGTGCAGGGAGAATTTCTGCCCCGACAGGCAACCAGCGTCACAATCTATGTTTGCAGTGCCTTGGAAATACTTTATGTTGTGCATTATTGCATCTTTTCTTTCACCTTTTTTGTTGACAGTTTTCCGTTTTACTCCATTGGCCCTAATTCATGAATATAAATATTTTCTATATCTATCTATATCACATCTATATGTGCAGATGACAGGACATTTAACAGTGAACATCAACTGGTGAGCTGGGGCCACATTGCACCCCCTGCAGCATCCCATCTGGTCCCAGAATATTGTTGAATTAAAGAAATAAGAGGGAAAACATGCATTATGGTTTTGAGGGTACCTTTTTGTTGTTATATCCCTGAAGTTATGAGCACAACTAAAACAATTGGAACTAAGACAACTGATCAGAGATGTATCCATGTTTTGTTTTATCTTGTTCTATCTTGTTTTATGGTCTTACTTGTTTTACTGTGTCCAGGTGCGGTCTTGTGATTTTGTGATTCTGTATATTTTTAATTGTATGTCGTTCTCCTGAAGCTGCGGTGACACTCAAATTTCGTGCTTCTGGGATAAATAAAGTACCGACCTACCTACCTTGATCTGACACCTGACAGTAATTGTCAGTCAGTATTTAACCAGCCGAACAATTATATTGTTGTCAAATCAGTGATAGAAAAATGACAACCTCAGAAAGAATAGACTAAAATATCAAAAATGCCCATGTGGCTGGCAGCAGTGTGGGTGATAGGGACTGATCTCACTTTTTTAAACAGGGGCAGGTATCATGCTGCTGCGTAGTTACCAGTAAATAAGCCTAAAGTGGGCTCTACTGACTGAAGTTTTTAGTTAGATATTTTAGACCTCAAAATTTTTAGAGGATCCGTGTTTTTTGTGTGGGCTTCATGGTGGTGCAGTGGTTAGTGTGCTACCTGAGACAAAAACATCAGTCCTTGCAGTAAAGTCCACAACTTTTACTGAAGATGATAAAACAGAGGCAACAATATGGATGCGTTCTAGCACAACACTTTCATCAGCATTTCATTTTTTTTAAAATATGAATAGCTTTCTTGAATAAATGATGGCACCAAAGTGACATCTTTATCCCCATTTATGTTGCTGTTTCAAGGTGAAATATTTTTACCCCTGTGTCATGTTGCCTTCACTGTGTACATTGCAGAGGCAGATATTTGCTCCATCTCCAGGGGAGAGTAGCACTGTGTGTGTGTGTGCGTCTGCCTTTGTGTGTATGTGAAGCTTGCACTGTGACACGCTTCTCATGCTTTCCCTAAGTTGTATTACACCATTAATTGTCACATTTATCACACCCTTGTTTAATCAACACGATTGTCTAGAGAAATTACAGCATGATGACTGAGCTTCGTTGCTGAGCTTTAGTGTAAATGCACAGTGAAAGGCCTTAAGACAACCGCATGGAACTAACCATTAATGTTACGAGTAAATGACATGGCAAGGGCACTAGGCCCACAGCAAGAAGGTTCCTGGTTCAAATCTCAGCTAGGCCATGTGTGGACTCTCTCCAGGTACTCCGGCTTCCTCCCACAGATCAGAAATGTTTGTTGGGTTAACTGTCAACTGGTGACCAGTCCAGGGAGCATCCCACCTCTTGTCCAATGACAGCTGGGTTATGATCCAGCCCCTACCACACCAAATAGGATTAGTGGTATGGGTCGTGGAATTTTTTTTGAGCCATCCCAAGTACATTCTGAGGTTTGTGTGCTGCTAACCTGTTGAATAAACTGGACTTTAAATTTTAATTTGTAGGTGTAGGACCCAGGGGTATTGTTTTATTTAGTGCTGTTCAGAGTTCACTGTCTGTCAGCCGGTTGTTACGGTGCTGTCTGTAGCTCTCAAAAATGCAGGTGAGGTTTGTCTTTACTGATAAAGTCAAAAATACATTTTGCATCTAATGAGCATGTTTTTAAGAAATTGTTAAATCTTACTTCTGTTTGTCAGCATTTAAAAAAGACGCTACTGTAGAATCTGTGTTATTTGTCATATTGCACATCTGTTTAGAAAACAGACTAATACAATAAGAGTAACAGGTAAATACATGAGGTTCTTGGTATCTATAAATAGATGTGCTTTAGGCATCCAAAGAAAAATACTGATTTTGGTGTTAATGTCATCTAAAATGAGTTCATATAATATCTTCATATTGATAGATAAAAGTATTTACACTCTGAGCCAAACTAGAGAAGACTTCAAAAGGGATATTCTTATTATGTTATTTTCTTTGACAAATTCTTTAACGTTTCCCCTGGAATTCTTGTTTGATGATGAATCTGAAGACAGAATGTTGATCGCTCCTTTTGCTGCCATGATGAGGAAACTCATTTCCTCTTTAGCTTGAAGGAAACTTCAGTGACCATACATCTGAGAGGAAATCTTCTCTGGGTGTCTTCCTGTTACAGAGGTTAGGAGGGTTGGGGAGGAGGTGGGTGCGGCTGGAGAGGGGTGGTAGGCAACTTGATGGTCCAGTGGACTGGAAAATGCTGCCCACTGGCTCAGGGTAGTGAGTGGATCTACTGGCAGGCACTGGAGTTAATGTGGCCACTGCCTCATTAGAGCTCTGATGTGAGGAACGCTGCGTTACACCCAGAGCCCCAACGCTAAGAGTCTTAGAGAGGATAAAGGGAGGCTGGGAAATATATTAAGATTTTAAGACATATCAATATGATCTCAGACAAGATATTAAGTAAGGCAATACTTTTTACAAAACTGTTAGAGAAGCATAGTCATCGGCCTTTTAGTGCCTTGAACGAAGATGTTAGAAGTTTTCATATATATATGTGTGTGTGTGTGTATATATGTGTGTGTGTGTGTGTATATATATATATGTGTACATATATATGTATATATATATGTGTGTGTGTGTGTGTATATATATAAATGTGTACATATATGTATATATATATGTGTGTGTGTGTGTGTGTATACATATATGTGTGTGTATATATATTTATGTGTGTATATATATATGTGTGTGTGTATATATATATACACACACACACACACACACACAGATAGATAGATAGATAGATGGATAGATAGATAGATAGATGAGACAAAACCTCAGGGAAGACAAAACCTCAAGGAAAACTTCAGTGTAACTCTGTTGAACAGACATCCATCAAAGACATGTTGGGGGTGTGGGGTGTGTGTGGGTAAATGTAGGGAGGTGGGCAGAGACAAAAGGACTGAAATGAGAATTCCTAACAGTAAGAAACATATGGATGCCCGGACATCCATGCTTTTTTTTTTTTTTTTTTGTGTGTGTTTGATGTGTTTGCTTTGTTTTTGTCTTTATGTCGCCCTGGATGTGTGCTACTCCTGTGCCTTTGAAATTGCTCTGTTGGGGATAAATAAAGTGGTAAAACTGAATTGAATTGAATTGAATTGAATTGAACTGAATTGAATTGAATTGAATTGAACTGAATAATTTTTACGTCTGTGTAGATTCTCATTCATCCAGGTCATGGTCATTCTGAAGATTCAAAAGCAGTTCCTCGAACTGAAGAAGCTTCTTGGATGAGAAGTGAAACGTCTTCCCAACAAACTCTACACAGTCCAGTTGCCTTGCTTTTGAATCTTCAGAAAGAACTGAATAATCCCATCAAATTTGTCTCTATTGAGGCGAGTTTATTAGAGGTTAGCCCCTTGAGTTGTAGCAACTTATTTTTAAGAGAGTCCGCCTCTCTATAATGTTGTAAGCATAGTTATTATGTAGGTACAACCAATAAAATATTGCTACTTTCCTTGATGCTGCAGAAGCTTTGGCTCTAGTACCCTGTCTGATTTTGAATGCTTAGCTTCATCTCTGAGCACCTACCATAAAACGCTGTAAAGCATCTCTGCTGCATCTGAAAGGCTTCGGCAAATCTAACATTTATGAACTCCTCATCATAATTTTGCTTTAGCATCTTGGACACAGCGATCTGACATGTCAGCCCAGATTCATGTGGCCCTCTCTACCTCGCTCTGCAGAGCCAGAGGACGCATGCAGATACCGGAGAGGGATATAGTCATGACTGCTCCTCACACAGTCATTTTAGTAGTTAATGTCAGTTCTGATGAAAGGCCCAATCTACAGACCCAATAAAGACAGACTCAACACCCCATTTGGGTCAGGACCCAAACTTTGGGAAAGGCTGCATTATAAAAACATCACTGTGGTGCCACTCTGATGAGGACTTCTCTATTTTTTGCAATTTGGATAGTGATTGTTCTTTATAAGGCTCCAAAGCCAACAACTTACACTTAAATTCAATAACTCTGTTTTTCTGCCATTATAGGGGGATGGAAAAGTGTCACCTATAGAGATCGTAAATTAAAAAAACCCACATGGTGTTCAGTTGTGAGAGCAAAACAGTCATGTGGCTGTAAGCTTTCAGTATATGCATATATTGTGCTAACCATTTATTCCTTCCACTTTCAACACATTTTCTGTACTGTCATTCACCTAAAAGAGTCCAAGAGATGATTTTTGGGCCATATTTCCTAGCCCTAGGACCAGAGAGTGCACTGAAGCAAAGTCAAGACTATCTCCTCTCCCTCCTTCTTTAAAGACAAATCCCTCTATTTGGGTTAGACATTGTGTCTGGTCGGAGAGCTCTAATAAAGCAGTCAGTGGACGGGAAGAGATGCTTTCATGGTGCGTATCACTCGGTCACATGCAGAGCTTTCACAGCCTGACACAACAGGGACTGCTGACAGGTTGGTCATCAATGAAAGGAGGCAGAGAGAGAGAAAGATGGATAGCAAGAGGAAAGAAAGAATGAAAGAAAGAGGGGCTGACAGGCTCGGCTCCCTCCCCTCCTTCTCCCCTTGGCAGTCAAGGAGGTGAAGACAGAGGGAGGAGGAGAGAACGTAGGACCTATGCTTCAAGCTCAGCTGCACACCAACCCAATCATTATATCACAGGAGTATTTAAATGGACATGATGTATGTTGTGTATGCTAGTAGATCTCCACATATGTAGTCCAGCTGATTCAGTGCTGCCAGCGTGAGATGTTACACCCCTGGCACTATAATATATTACACTCTGGGAATCTATAATGCTTTTTGCTGGAGAAGATTTCAATGCATGATGAAAATTCAGCCTTTTTGAACAGCAAGTCAGTCAGAGAGCTGTTAGTATGGTTAATGGTGCTTTTAAGTACAATGACATAGGACAAAAATCATCATTGCAATTACTGTTACTGAGATCACAATCATTTTGCATAACACTTTGTACCTGAATGTCAAATTCCAAACAAATGTCTTGCCTTGAACGGCATCAACATCAAGACAAATTCTGCAAGTTGTGTTGCATTGTTCAAGGTGCAACTCTCCAAAACCAAAATGGTTCCAAATACCTTCTGTTAACTAGCATCCTCCCTCCTGTTATCCTCTTTGTCACTGTACTGTTAGTGCTGTGGCTCCCTTCTGCTCCTTACTCTAAGAAAAAAGGTGCAGGAATTCAGTTTGGTGCGGTCTCTTTGAGTAACTAGACCTAATAATGCTCCCATGGAACTGATGTGAATGTCTCAAAGTGTAATGATGACTGAGCTTTGCTGTGGCGTTTTGTATGAATGCACTGGAGAAAGGACTGTGAAGTCTGTAGGTTCTCTCATAGCTAGTACATTTTACATGAATTGTACACTAGGATTCTGCATGTAAAATGCCTAATTTGAAGACTCCTAATGGCAATATTAAGAGTTTTATTATAGACAAGTTAAAGAAATAAGGACAATGGCAGATTTGGTCTCTATCAAATGAAACTGAAGTGGCAGCTTGACTAGCTTTGGCTTGCACAACTGACGCCGCATGTGCTGAGATTACGTGTGCACAAATCACAGGTATAAGGTAAAGTGAGGCATCATTAAGCCCTAATGTCAATGTTTTAAAATTCAGCTGCCAGGGGGCTCACAAGTAATCAAAACAATTGCCAATAAGTCAAGACACAGGGACCCTGTCACTCCCATCTGCCTTCACTGATTGTTCTTAAACTTGAGGACTCTCTTCAGTTTAAACATCACTCCATGAAGTTAAACTGAAAGCAGCATTTTCATTTTGTGAAAAAAAACTTTACATAATGAGAGAGAATTCCTGGTTTGCCCTATGAACTCCCAAAGCATTCTGGTGTGCTCCTCACATGAATCAGGAAGCCCACTTTCAGAGGCATCCCTCAATGTGTGAAATGGGGCTGCCCCAGACTTTTTTGATAATCGACTAGCCAACGATTATCTTTTGCGATTAGTTGACTAATCACATCATGCATGAATTGCAGCTTACCACACCAGCATGTACCTGCTGTTGTATAACCATCATTGGCTTCCAGCTTGAAGTGTTTAAGGTATGTGCTAACTAAAAATGAAGACAATTAAGATGGTAATTCATTCAACTTTTGATGAACTTTGCAGCTGTTATAACGTTACAGCAAACACATAACATATGTGTTCTAAGGCTAATGAAATTGTCATCATTAATGTTGACGTTCACTGTTGACACTAATGTTAGCTGCCAACTAGCCAAAGCTTACCAAGACGACTGTCCCTCTTCATCAGAAATGAATTCAGCCACAACGTGCTTTTTTTTCCAGATGCTTATGCATTGCCGTTGTACAGCCATGGAAGGCAAGTTCTGACTCGCAGGTTTTACATTGCACATTCTTCTCTTTTGTTTTGGCAAAATGCTCCCAAACTTTCGAGCTTTGTTGCCAGCTAGCCATGATACTGTTTGGGCATAACTCTTCCGTTGACATCAGGGCTGACCCCAATTACCACTACTGCATATGTGCATCGAGGACAGAAAGGCGGGCAAGACAGCGGAAGGAACAGCCACAGTTTTGAGAGGAAACAACGCTTAAAAAAACAAACGACGACGTCGACTATTAAATTAGTAGTCAACGATTTTGATCATCAACGTCACCATGACAAGTCGAGTAATCGTGGCAGCCCTAGTGTGAAATATAGAAACACTGGTTTGCTGTTTGTAGTGAATAAGCCTCATGGAGTAGGGCAGTCACTTTTCCCAAAAATTAAATTTTAATGTTTTTCAAACATACACACTAATATTTCAAGATATTAAATCCCCTGTCCATCTGCAACACAGACACAAGGCATCTCCATTAAATAATGATCTGTCCTGAGGCCACACCGGTGGGCCACAAGTCCTTGCATAGGAATCTTGCATTTTTGTCAGTGATTGCGTTTCTTCACACCTCTGGCAGAGGGTCTGCTAAAGGGGGACATGGTTGCATGGGGCTGACTACTTGACAAGGTGTTGCGGGAATCCTCCTCCTCCACTGCCGCACTCAGGTGTGAGGCAGACAAATGGGCCAAGGATGGGTCATGGCAGAGGAGTGGGCCAGCTGCTTTGCACGTAATCAACACACAGTCCAGACAGTGTGGGGCCCAAAGTGCTTCCACAGGGTACTACTCAGTTATTTCAGAATGGTCTTCATTTTTTCGAAGTGTACTTCAATTATTGTCTACTGAAGTAAAGACAGCAATGGACAATCTGGTTGCGCTGGGAGCACCCTCTGTTGGAATGAGCAGTGTACTGCTCCAGGCACCCTGAAATGCTGCTGGACTGTATGTTTTTGATTTGATATTACCATTTGAATATAAATAAATGAATTAAATACAATAAAATATTGAGTACAAGGTGACAATCGTATCATGGATTGACATTTTTGTTGGCCAGAACCCTCAGTACTAAAAGAGAAGCAACAGTGAATGGTGAGGGACACAGTGGGTCTCCATTCAACTTATGTGGTATGGGGTTGCAGGAGGAAGTTTAGGTGGCAGAACAGACAGCAGGCAGACAATAATTGTGGTCAATCACAGATGAGCAGCAGCACTAATTATGAATGACATACAGAAAAGGAGCAGCAACGATGGCACGTCCTGCTCACCTTTCCACCAGCCTTTTTGCATCGTTATATGCTCTCATGGCAATGATAAACAAACCTTCATTATCTGACCATGTCTTCTATAAGATTAAGAACTTTTCTGTCTTTGTAAACTTCAGGACATACTTGAGGAAAAGTTAGCTTTCTACAAAAAATATAACATTGAAAAATTTTTTAAAAAATGTCAAATTTTACATACTGTACATTCAAACTAGTTGTAACCGGTCTCCCTTCTTTATCTAATATTCATAATACTCCAACCTCAAATCATTTCGCAAAACCTGATTGAATGGGAGCATAAAAGCGGTGAAACCAGCATGTTACAGCATTCATGTAGAGACATTAAAATAATGACAGAACTTGCAGGATCAGTCAATTTGCATGCACAAACACTAATAGTTCACCCTGATTGTGACCCCCCCCCCATGTGTGCAGTTTCCTATGAGCATGTGCGCGTTTCCAAAAAAAAAAAACAGCCAAAGAATAGAAAATAATACAGTCACTCTGAGGACAAAATGTGGTGGCAGGGAGGCAGAGAGGGAGGTGGAGGGTGGAGGGAGGGGGGAAATAGCCCCGCTCATCTCCTCTCATTTTCTGCCCGCTTCTACCCAGCAGAGTTTCTATGGCAACCCCTCAAAAAGCGGTGTGCGGTGAATTGTGGATTTGAGATGCGCTGTCTGATTGCGCCGTGTGAAGGAGATGGCTGGCTCTTTCGTCAGCCATGCTCTGTAAGAGGAAATTGGTGGAGGGCTCCAATGAAACAGCACTCCATATGCTTTCTTTGATGCTCGTGCCAGTCTTTGGTACTACAGCGTGCGTGTGTGTGTGTGTGTGTGTGTGTGTGTGGGAGGGCGGAGGGGTTGTGCATGGTGAAAGCTTTACATTTGATTCTAGTGCCCCCTGCAGAGCTGCTTGTCACTCTTGGCACCCAGCAGACTGCACCGAGCGCTCCAAATGAATCTGTCTGGCTGACCACATAGACTCGTCAGTATGCTTTGGTTTCAGCTGATGGAGCCTTCACCATTGATGACGTTTCATTTCTGCAGAGTACAATGCAGCCATGTGTGTTTGGAATTGGATAATTTTGACAAATGACGCTAAAAACAGAGCCAGAAAAAACTCAGTTTCACCTCCCCTCACATCCCCTCCCAACTCAGCGCCCCGTCTACCTCCATGTCGAGATGGAGTCACCTGTCACCTTTGCATGCGACTGATGTGCACTGATGTGAGAGTGTCTTCGTCAGGATCTACGTCTATGTTTCTGAGCAATAGTAGGACATGTATGATGTTCAGTTTGAGCTCTTTCTCTCCCTCTCCGAGCGGCTGTATGATGCTTGTAAGCTGTGCCAGTCCCCATTAGCATCCCATTATAAACCAGCATGATCACTCGTCACTTAGAATGCCTGCCACAGCATGCTCTGCGTGTGTGCATGTGTGTGTATGTGTGAGAGAGAGAGAGAGAGGGAAAGAGAGGGAGCTTTTGTGAGGGCACGTGTGTGAGCGTGTGTGTGATTCACACAGGCAAGTGATTGAGATGGCCTTGTTTCAAAGGAGCAGGAGAAAAAAAATCCTGCAAAGTCTTTCACTGTGTTCAATTCAAATTGAATGTGTCTGCAAGTGTTTGGTTTGTTTGACCCAGATTTCTCACCTACCCCACTGTTGATAAATTGGATAACCGGAGGCAGCCTTGCGCAACAATTTAATCCATTGGATATATAGTGAACAGCGCCCTCTGCTGACCGACATGGAGACTCAAAATGTAAGTCCTCATGAATTATGCAAAGAGGGAATTACCTGAGGAGCTAAATGTATACAATTTCAGTATCAAATGCAGGATTTTTGTGCATCTTTTTGTGGGAGAAGAGTAATTTTTTGGAAACCGTCAGTTTTGTTCTCCTACTCTGTAATTTCTTGATCTTAAATTCCTGTGCTTTTAAAAATCTGTCCCTTAGATTTTTGCCACCCTATAGCCTAACATCAAGCTCTACAGTAATGTGTTCAAAAACATGGACTTGAATCATCATTTTAGCTCTCATTTCCAGTTTTATTGTCTTGAGAACCCAATCCCAATCTCCACACCATAGCCTAAACACTGACCTCTCATAGACTCGGATGGCGCCATGTTTGAGTGACTGATTCCACTGTGAAACTAGAAGTGCTCATTTCTGAAATTGTTTGCCAAGTTATTAGCAAAACTGTGGAGAACTGCCTAATCTCTTCATTTTAACAAATTCTAGAAAATATTCTCTCATCTGGATTCAGATTACTGCCGAAATCTAATCACTTCTCCCTTGAAGCGGTACCAACATTTCCTGAATAATTCGTGTCTTGCTCACAGACAGACAGACGAACAAAAGGACAACCACTGGCAAATCATAATCTCCTTTGCAAAGGTAAAAAAAAAAAAAAACTTGTGATGAAATAAACAATGACTTCTCACACTGCCTGAAAAGAAGGATTAAATGTTAAAAAGCTTACTAAACATACACAAAACCCATTTCCAATGAAGTTGGGACATTTTGTTGAACATAAATGAAAACAGAATACGATGATTTGCCAATACTTTTTGACCTATATGCAATTAAACGTACTACAAAGTGCCTTACATAGTGCATTCAGACACTGGTCCGTATAACAAAATAGGCCAACATGCCCCAAACTTCTGTGTACCATGCATCCCTACAACAAGCTTCACATCATCATTTTAGGGCCCAGAGTCTATGTACTGTCAGTTTGAAGTCAACTAAAAGTTTCATGATTCATGCTTGCAAGGATTTTGATTTATCATCATGATTTATTTTACATCCCTCCCAACACCAATGATGCCAATGAACCCTGAGTAAGTTCACAGGAAAGTCTGCAGTTTCACAGAAAGTGCATGATTTGCTGGTGGGAAGTCCACATCAGAGCCCTCTGGGCATTTTTGCTTTACAACTGCACTTTGCACTTGCATACTTACTGTGAGAATGTCTGATATTTTTGAGTCTGGAGTCTTGAATTAAGCCAGAAGTCTTTTGAGGACGAGAAGCTGATGTCAAGTTGGGTGTCAGGTGTTTCAAGGAATGTCTTTGGTTTGTTTACTATTGTTATCAGCTATGACGGGGCATGTTGGGACAGAGTTTGTTAAAGCTAAAAGAGCATTTGTAAGTTGAATCAGTAAAGCAAAACATTTTCTTCCCTCATCAATGTGAGATTAGGGAGTCGCCAGGGGTGAGAGCCAGCTGATGTGGCCCTTAGACCAAGTTCTGCTTACCCATCCTCTCACAGAGGTTTGTCCTCAGACTTTCTCTGTCCTTCTTTAATTTCATCTTTGCATCTTTTTTCTTTAATGTGTTATTTTTGGCATCAGTGGTGGCTGTTTTGTTTGTAACAGAGACTAGGAGCCGTTGGCTTTGATGGGTAGAGTCAACATTGCCACTACCTGGAGCTTGTATGTAGAAAGCCTGGGTCTGTTGAAGGTGATGATGCTGTTTGGTCTGTGATGGTCATTTGGTTGGATAGGGAAGATAAAACTTAAACAGGTATTTGCATCATAGTAGTAGGTGGTGAGAGTTAACACCACAGGGTGGCTTTGGGATGCTTGGGTTCACTGTGACCCCTCAGAGGCATTCAATCAGACGAAACCCTTTTAAAGAGACGTTCTCAATTGGTGTCCTGGCTTGCGCTGACCATTGGTTTATACTGTACAATTGGGTTTGGGGCCAATTAAAGGGCCACATGGATGGGTAGATCAGAGCTTGGGCCTGTTAGAGGCAGCGTTGATGTGGCAACTACGGGCACGTGATTGTTTTATGCACCTTCTCGGTAGTGTTTCAGGGCATGATTGAGATCAGAGGTCACTTCACTGAGAACTTATTTTTTCATTAGGGCCCAGTTTAAGGTCAGTCTTTCAGCTGTATGTTTCTGTATCTGGAATATAAAAAAAACATGCAATCAACTTTGTTATGATAATGTAAATAGTCTTTCATTCATTAAAAAATATATTGTATATATTTTATGATTTTTCTTAACTGTAGAGACCCTGTATTGTGCTTTTTTGAGTTTCATATGCCCTTTGGTGTGTTTAGCATGTCTGTTCTGCTTTGTAAAAAAGTACATCTATGAGCAAGACAAAAAGTCTGTGGCATCAAGACCCCCCCCTTTATGGTTCCAATAGTTGCCTAAATGTCTCATTCCCATGGTCTCCCTGAATAGACCTACAAGACTGACATCATACCATTTTTCATCAGTAGTGAAAGCCCCTTGTCTTGTGGTAGCAAGCCCATTGCAGAGCAGAGACGGTAGAATGAATGCAGAGTTGTTAACAACATGGCAACAAGCAGCGCTGAACTGACCAATCACTCAGAGCTCACTTGTAAACTAATCAGAGCAAACTGGCCCATGTGGGGAAAGGATCCTATTAGGGCAGGAGCTCCAACAGAGCATCTCAGACAGAAAGAGAAAATGGGTGGATCCAGAGAACTGGATCTAACTATGGTATATGATAACCATACATCTTCCACACGTGTAAAACGTGTTTTTTCTGCCATGAGCAAATCAAAATAGAGGCAAAAACATCCCACACACACACAAATACCTGTCTGTGTGATCAGGTCTTTGACTCTCTGCTGACCCCTCCCCTTTTTCTCTCCTTCTGACATGGTCTGCTGGTTGTCGTCTGTGGTCACATCCTGGTCTCCACCCTGTTTCCATCTCTGCCACCCTCAGGCCTGTGACACACTCACACACACACACACAGACGCACACATGCAGCCTCCTGAGCCCATTTGTGTCTCTGAACCAGGTCTGGAGGAATGCTGAGTGTCTTTGTAGCCCCTCTCCCTGGAGATTAGACTTCACCATGTGTGCCCCCCCCCCCCCACCATCCCCATCCCCATCCCCTCCTCTCTTCATTCCAGTTCAAAGTATGCACCTCTAAGAGCTGCTGCATTTTTATCTGAGCCGGGTGATTGTGACAGATTGGCCAAATGACACACATACACAGACACACATTCATGAGCACAAACAAAAAGGGGGGCGGTTAGTCGATCGGTCGGTCCACCCTGGGGAGGGACCAGTCAGGGTTAAGGCTCTGGGCTATAAAACCTTCCTAGGATGAGGCCAGCGTCCTGCCCTGAGCTGGACTGAACCCCTCTCCTGTGTGCCAGGACACCACCAGGACCGGCAGCAGACGAGCCTCCAACATGAACGACATCTACAAGGCAGCGGTACGTCCTTGAAAAACTTAAACTCATGAGAGTGAGGGGGGTTAGGCCTGTGGATGGTAGCCAGAAACAGTTTATGAATTTAATCTTGCATTGGCTGGGTGCTTGATTTTAATCCCAGGCAACTCTTATTGGTTTGTCACATATGATCAAGGCTTTACAATCCTGTTTTGCTCTTTCAGGAGGGTTTAAATGCACCATCCCAGCTCTTGTGTACCCCTCTGCTGTATAAAAATGCTTCTGATCACTTTGTTTATATGACATTTGACATCTCTGCGTTGTTTGACAAATCCTTGCTTGATGGGGCCTCCGCCTCACATCGCCTCCATCAGCAGCTGATGTCAAGGGATCTCTGACACCATATACGTCTTTAGATGCTCTACCACTTCACGCCTATCAGGGCTGATAGGAGCCACTCAGGAGGTCACTGACAGGACGGGCCCCCGCTCTTCATTCATGACTTCAAATGGAATGGTCCCACTTCACATGGCTAATTTTGGACAGTTGCTTGCTCTGTTGTTCTCTGGTGCCAGAGAAGGGGCTTCAGGTTTAGATTAAACCCCCCACGGCTGAATTCCAGCATTATCTGTGAGCCTGAGAGCAGTGCGGTCGCGTTAGTCCACCTCCGCACGGACGCTGGGCCGGCTGTCTCGTCCACTCACGGCCAAGCAGAATAAAACAAAGGAATGTACACTGCACATTTGTTTGGATGTTTTTTCTCTTTCATACATCATCATCACATTAGCGTCTGTGTGTTTACGAGCATGTCTGCCCCTGAGTGTGTGTGTGTTTAATTTATAGTGGACGACAGACGATAACTCTTACATAAGCAGCTGTCTCCCTCTCTCATTCGTGCTAGCTTTTCCAGGATTACTGCTCCATTGTTGGGCCCCGATCCACAGCTATGCTAATTTAAAGCACCGCATATTGTGTCCTTTATCCGTGGTTCCTGATCCTCCTGTCTCTTTATTTTTAACTCCTCCTCTTACCGGCGCTACATGTAGGCTCTTTGTTTTGTCAAGGATGGATTCTGTGTGTGGGACCAAAATATTACCTTTCTTGACCCAGAAGTTATCAAACAAATACTAAAAGACTGATTTAGAGGCTGCTTTCACAGTTAATAAATAAAGACTGCTCGGCCTTTGTCAGAGAATACATGTATGCATACATCTTTATGTCATATTAATGTAAATGTTTTATTTTACTGAGCCAACAATATGTACTATTTAAAGGTCCTGTGAGGGTTTTTTGGCAGGTATGAAACCAGGCTGAAATCAAAAGAGTTGGCTCTGTATTAACCACAGAAGCAGACAAGACCTTCAGTGGAAAGATTTAGAGCAGCTGTTTCTGTACTTTTTTTTTTTTTTTCAAATTATTAAAACAGCTGTTGTGGGGTAGGTGTAATATTGTAAATCAATATTGCCAAAATACAAGAAGCTTTTGAAAATTTTGATGCGTTAGTAAACAGAACATTAAAGCAACATTACAATTACACAACTGGAAAACGTATCAAAATAAGACATTTAGTAAACAGTAAGGAAACAAAATGAATGAATTATTCTTTAAGGTCACATAGGTGCAAATGCACTTTCAAAGCCAAAGATATACTTAATGTTTGTCTTTGCATCCACGTTTGCGTCCATTGGTGTCAGGAGCTTTTTTGTTCACATTACATGGCGACAGCGTTTCATGTTTCTGGGGGATACCACTAGAGGGCCTCAGGCTGTATGTAGCCACGCGGTGTTTTAGAAGTAAATTGTAAACATGTAAGTTTGAGAGTAAAAGTGACAAAATAATCACCAATAATCAATTTTCATCATCAAATATTTGATATGCTCTGAAATGACACAGAGGACCCATGGCAGGTATATCTTCGGCCTCATTTTTTTGTGCAATATGTGTGACAATGACCCATCTACAAAGCTGCCCCAGTGAGAAAAGTCATCCTGTCTCTCTGTTGGTTGATCGAACTTTTAGCAAATATGCACTCAAATAGTCTGTTTGAAACATTTATCCAGGATGATGTCTTGAAAGGATATGCAACCTCCTACAAGATGAAAGACACCCTCCAAGCTGGGGGTAGTTCAGCCCAGCTTCAGAGAGAGGATCATGTTTAGGTTTGACTGCGAAGCCACAGTAAACATTAGAGCATATTGCTGGAAAGCTAAAGCCAAATCCACTTCTTTCGAGTGGCATGGTTGGACACAGTTTATGTGGATTCAAATAGCTTCTCCTGAGCAGGGATGAATTAGAGGGATTTATTGGTATGCAAAAAATCCAATATCTGAGAAGGTCTTAAGGCAAGAAACTGCAGAAATGTTTTGGGAACATCTGGAAAAAGGAACATGTAAAAAAATCTGTAAAATATGTTTGGTACTTTCAGTTCTATCTAGATGAATCACTTGGTAACAAAAAAGTATAAAACTGACAATGTCTGTCAAGTTGACAACCCTGGCATAGTTTTTTAGCGCTTTGTTTTACATTTGCCTCTAAGGATTGTAGTTATGGGGCACTATTTGCCTTGTGGCCAAGTCCACACCACGTGCACAGAACCTGTTGTCCTCAGTCGGTGCCCCAGGCTAGATTTCAGTCTGTGGCTCATTTCCCACAAGCTCTCCACTCTTTCTCCCAGTTGTCCAATCAACAGGGAGGCATGAAAGTCCCAAAATAAATCTTATAAAAGAAAGTCCCTCATCGATGTTGAATTCTTTTTCTTCTTGTCTCCTAGGTTGAGCAGCTGACAGATGAACAAAAAAATGGTACGTGAAAGAGAAATTCCTCTACACTTTCATTAAGCATGCATCACTGATCATTGACTTTTACTGACTTTCATGACAAATTCTCATATTTTGAGGGGAGTCCAGCGGCTCTTGCAGCATAATGTCTGATAATATATTTATAATCTGCAGGCCAGCAGAAAGCCCTCCTTCCTCATTTTAGTACCTTAAAAAAATAAATATACAACGCTACATGTTGCCTATAGCAAACATGTAGTAAACAATAGTTAACAATTTGTAAAAATGGCACTGTCCAAGAAATGAAAATATGATAAATCAGTTTTGTTGATCATACGTCAATCCAGAGAAAGAAAACAGATTCCCTTCGAACACTTTTTTATTTGATTTAATGAAAAGGACTAAAATAGGTGAAAATATCTGATGCAGTAAAATCAGAAACCAACTTTGAAAGAACACAATTAATTCCTTATCCATCCCTGTCGGATGCAATATGCTATTCGTAACTTTTTTTGGTATGAGACATGCTGGTTAAGACAGTTGTCAACTATCTAAATCAGCACTTCCTGAAGTATGAGGGCAGCCCCCCTGCAGGGCCCTAGATGTACTGCAGATGGGCCTTGAGAGATAATTTACAATATCAAAGAATCATAAGCCTTATTAAAAGCTCTTTGACTTATCATAAAATGCTGAATTACATTTTTGAAGTTTCTAATCTAACATAAAACAACCTGACTTCTTAGCTTTTTGGGAGTTCCTGCATATTGTCTGATTAACAGAACCAGCATTACAGTTAAACTGGGCTTGAATTTACTTCATATTTTCAAATATCTTATTACACTACTTTCCTCCTTATTTAACACTTTTCAAACAATTATGAAATACATAATAATATGTTTAGCTTTGGTCTGATTACCTACATAACAAACATAACCAGATAGATTTTAACATATTAGCATTTAACTATAGGCATCTGAAATCTGAACTCTCTTTCCCTCTTCAAATCCAGACTCAAAACCCACCTATTCAGAACTGCATACTCCATTTGACATAAATTTGCCAGTCTCATCAACTTTTCTGTCATTGTCTGTTGTGTTTCGCTTATTTTATAGTATTTTATTGTTGTTATTTTTATCCTGTACAGTGTCCTTGAGTATCTTGAAAGGCGCTTTTGAATAAAATGTATTATTATTATTATTATTATTATTATTATTATTATTATTATTGTTGGATAAATGATTTTAAAGCAGTGTCCAGTTATATCTCACCATGTCACTGGTCTCATTATCGTAATCAACAATGATTTATCAATGCCTTTCAGAGATGGTAATGCCACCAGGGAATGAGTTTGAGAAGAATATTACAAAAATTGTTGGTGTAAATCAATAAAAAGTGTACACATTGTTGTTATACTTATTGAAGAAAAAATCTGAAGATAAATACTTTGAGTCTCATGTCAATATGTTTGAGACGCAAGGAAATTTTCAGGTTTCAAACTGGGCTGAATTTTATTCCATTTAGAAAAGACTGATTTAAACAAACTGTAATTCCAGGGAAGTGTGGATTTTGTGTTAAATATAAATTAAAACAGAATACAATGCAATGCAAATCCTTTTTTGACCTACATTCGATTGAACACACTACAAAGACAAAACATTCAATGTTCAAACTGATAAGGCAGCCCAGACTAGTCCCTGCACTCTTTACAAAATTACAAAGCCATAAAGTTGTAACGCAAAATGTGTCTTGACACTGTCTTGCTGAAATAAGAAGGTACATCTGTGAAGAAGACATCTCTTGGATAGCAACATATGTTGCTCCAATACGTGTATGTACTTTTCAGAATTATGCAGGCTTTTGAGCTTTGCACCGGAAACAGTCTAGATGGTCCTTTTCCTCTTTAGCCTGGAGGACAAATGCTACAGAATTTCCTAAGAAGATTTGAAATGTGGAGTCGGCAGACCACAGCGCACTTTTCCGTTTTGCATCAGTCCATCTCAGATGAGGTCGGGCCCAGAGAAGTGGGCCACATTTCTGCCATATATGGCTTTTGTTTGCATTGTAGAGTCTTAACTTGCACTTGTAGATGTAACAACAAATGTTGTTCCTGAGCCCATGTGGCAATATGCTTTACAAATTGATGTCAGGTTTTTCTGCAGTGCTGCCTGAGGGACTGAGGGTCATGGTCATTCAATGTTGTTTTTTGGCCTTGCCGTTCCATTGCAGAGATTTCTCTGCAATTGTACATTGGGACATTTTGCTGATGCAGTCATTCACAAAGTGGTGACCCTTGTCCCATCCTTGCCTATGAAAGACTGAGCCTTTTAGGCCAATTATGGCACTCACCTATTTCCAAATAACCTGCTCACCTTTGGAAGGTTCCAAACTGTTTTTTTTTAGCATTCCTTAACTTTCGCAGTCTTTTCTTGCTCCGTCCCAGCTTTTTTGGAATTGTTGCAGGCATTAAATTAAAAATGAGAGAAAATTCCAACAAAAGAAGTTTATCATTTTGAACATCAGATGTCTTGTCTTTGTAGTGCAGTTAATTGAATATAGGTTGAAAAGGATTTGAGAATCATCATATTCTGTTATTATTTACCTTTTACAAAACATCGTCACATCATTGGAGGGTTATATTTATGCTAAATTTTTTAGAAAACTAAGAATGCATCTGAAGCTTTTGCACATTCAGCATGTTGCTTAATGGCTGCTGAATAAGTACATCTCATTCTGTCACATTGGTCAGTAATAGTTGTTTCTCTGTGTGTTCGTGTCATGTTGCAGAGTTCAAGGCTGCCTTTGACATCTTTGTCCAAGATGCCGAAGATGGCTGCATCAGCACCAAGGAGCTGGGGAAGGTGATGAGGATGCTGGGCCAGAACCCCACGCCGGAGGAGCTGCAGGAGATGATTGATGAGGTGGACGAAGACGGTAAATCAAAGAACTGCGAGCCAGCGCTACAGTATTAGGGAGTAAATGATTGGTCGATTGTTGTTGACCTCTCTGTCTCAGCGGGGCAGCTGGCAGGTCCATCATTGCACAATCATGCTGTGTGGACAAATGCGGGTCAGAGCCCCTGAACTTAATGTCAAATGATAGTCAAGGATCTTACACACAACAAGACGTGTCAGGATGAATTAAAGAGGAGGTGAATCAGAGGAAACACGAGTCATTTTTCATTCTCCTAGTAGATGTTTTGACAAAATACGCAAAACAAGATCTTAGATTTGTTTTGAAAAGGCTTTCATGATGTCAAATAGTGGGACAATTTTTATCACCAAGAATTAATATGTAACAAAGGGGGAAAAAAAAATCTGTTTTTGATCAGATGACATTTGACTTTTATGCACATGTGCTGAATGCCTCTGAATGCCAGATTCAGAGGCATTATGTTTTAAGCTGTCTTTCCTTTTATCCTCTGCTTCATTGTTGTAAAAACAAAATCTCAGTAACATTTTGAGGGAATTTTCTTCAAAAGTTGCACAATTGTCTACCTGACTCAAGGATGAATTTAGAAGATTTTGTAGGTCAATGGTCAAGGTCATTAGGACTCATGCCCATCATTTTCTGGTGAGAGCAATTTCTCCAAAAAGAAAAGACAAAAAAGACAAACAGGACTAAGGAGTATTTACTTAAACATTGTTTAAATGGTCACTCTGTCACAAGGATTAACTAACTAGAGACTAGCGGTCCAAGGTTAGGGTTGTGGCACTTACTGACTTAATTTGCACAGTATGTAAATTAACTGACTATGAGTCAATACCAAAGAGTGTATAAAGATACAGAGTGACCCACTGTCACCTCCATCTACCTTCACTGTTTACTGTCATTTAAACAGAGGACTATATTCAATAAGAACTGCCATTCATGAGGTGTGTATACTAAACAGAAAATCAGTGTTTCCGTATTGTGGAAAAACTTTGCATAATGAGACAGAAAAATGTTTCAAAAGGACTTTCTGGCGCGGGCTGTAAGCTACTCATAAAGCACTCTGGGACAGCTCTTAGCACAAATCAGGAAGTCCACTTTCAGAGGCGTCTTTCCCCTTATTATATGGTAATGTGAATATGATTGTGATTTCACCCTATGGTGTGTCGTTTTTGTTGACCAGAGTCCACAATTAGTGGGAACTAATACTGAAGGCCAATGAAAGAGCCAGCAGATCTCCATTGGACTTGTAAACATCTTGTTTGGCTAATATATAATGGGAGTTGGGGGATGGAGTTACAGGAGGAAGTTGGGTGACAGAAAAGACAGCAGGCAGAGAATAATGGTGGTCCATCACAGGTAAGAAGCAGCAAACATAAATAGAATACTGGACCAGAACTGAACTGACTGTTCAATAAATATTTCATGAGTCCATCTACGAAAGAGCCCATAGGAAGTGTTTGAGGAGGGCAGAACCTTTCAAAAGCATATCTGGCAGGTGATTGGACAATCACTCTGTCAATCACATACATCACGGGCCATTTAGATATTGTAGTTCGCATGTGCTACTGCTGCAGTGTAAAGGACAAAACATAAGCCAAGAAACTGCAAAAAAGTTCTGGAACATCTGGAAAAAGTCAACTTGTAAACAAATCCTTTGTTGTTGCTCAAGCTGACTGACTCTCACAAGGGAGATGATGTTGTTGTTTTGCCAGGAATGCTGAACTAAATGGAAAAAGTTTTTAAGAATTGTTCATTTTAAAGGCAAATGTTATCAATTTTTTAAAAATAAGTTGGAATCAATTCACGACAGGAACTAGTTCTTTATTTACATCCCTACACCACAGTAATGCATGTACCACATTTCAACAAATGAAAATTTAACTGTAACCTCGATACCAGGTCTGAACAATATATTGTCTCTACAGCGCATCTGTGATGTGTGTGTTTGTAATAGTGACATAGCAGGATGTGCAACGCCAGTCACATGACTCAGCATTGCATGCTGCCATTGTGTGTTGAATCCTAGACCATCTATGATAGAAGTCTGTCTGGCATCACCTTTAGTAGGCCTGTGTGGAGTAGACCATATATTGTTTTCTTGCTTCGGCCATATTTTAATCATAGAACAACTCATTATATGTACATCTAAAATAGAGTTCCTAAACTTTTTAATTCACAGTCCCTAAATTAACAGTTTAAAAGGCTGAGGACCCCCACTGTCACTGAAGAGGGTGAGAGCATGTAAACGATTGACATTTTAAGGGATTTTGGTGGGATCCCCAACACCGATAAATAATTTCTTACAACCCTCAACAACATACATTCTCTCTTCTGCCATTCTGTTTTCCACTTTCTCTCTTACCTCCTCCATATCTTTGTCCTGCTCCAATATTTTCTTTGTATACAAAAGGAATCTTTTGGTATTTTGAGACCCCCGAAGGGTCCCAACCCCTAGTTCAGGAAGACAATTACCATCCTCAACTAGAAACCTCTCGGAGAGTGCAAACCTCCAAACCTCATTTTCAATGATGTTGGGATGCTTTGTTAAATGTAAAAAAAACCCCAAAAAAACAGAATTCAATTACTTTAAAATCCCATAATGTCCCCTTAAATGTTAAGTTGTGCCTTAAGATCTAGGCTTGATTTGAGGCATGCCTTAGGCAAAAATGTTTGAAAACCACTGCTCTAGACTATTGATTGTTCCTTTTTGGATAGCATAGGAGCATCTTTTAGCTTGGAGTCCAAAGATGTGACAAACTGTATATTTGCAGGTAGCGGCACGGTGGACTTCGATGAGTTCCTGGTCATGATGGTGAGGTGCATGAAGGACGACAGCAAAGGGAAGTCAGAGGAAGAACTGGCGGAGCTGTTTCGCATGTTTGACAAGTGAGTCTCATGTTTAAACCCTGTTGCTGGTTTGGATTAAAAGAGTTAATGCCCTGGGAGCAGTTCAGCAGTTCACCCTTAAAGCTTTCTAACAAGAAAAGACCACCAAAAGAAAACCTTGACACAACATCTACATCAAGAGTGTGCTATCGTCTGAAATCACCTCATACTCACATTAATCACATTGCTATTCGTGGTGTGGTTCCAGGAAAAGTCTGCTCCCCCTGTGCAATTATGCAAACTGACAAAATGCCAAGTCTCTCAGCAGAGTGCTGTGTGTAGTTTGCTCCATAATCCTTTTTGACAGCGCAGAATATTTCAAACACCCACTCCTTGTAAGCCAGACACCTCGTCCCAGCATCAAAGAACCAACTCGCAATACTTGTGCATTTAAGTGTTTGAGAGCCATTACTGCGATAGGAGGAGGAAAAGGGGGATCTGATCAGTAACACATCACACATCACACATAATCAAACACTTCCTCCTCTGCTGCCATCTGCGGAACATCACTCAGATTTGTTATGTGTATTAAAGTAATTTTTACCTGTTTTACTGTGCAGAAACGCAGACGGGTACATTGACCTGGAGGAGCTGAAGGCGATGCTGGAGTCCACAGGAGAGGCGATAACTGAAGATGACATTGAGGAGCTGATGAAGGATGGGGACAAGAACAATGACGGCAAAATTGACTATGATGGTGAGGTGTTTAGGTTGATAAAAGATAAAAAAAACACAAATGAAAACTTGAAGCAATCAACTGACTTAAGGCTTTCACGTTTAATCTCAACAGCAACAAAAAAAGACATCCAAGGCCCCTAATATTGGAAATCTTTAATCTAAACAGTAATATTGTCTACAATGCAACTTAACTGACCTAAACATGGCAGTGCTTTGTTCTCTTTATTTAAGTTTTTTTATTGCTTTAGTACTGGTCAGTACCATTAAACAGTATGGCAGTAACATTTATCCATCAGCATAACATCTAACATTAGGGGACATGGCATCCATCCCATTACCACAGAGCTCCAAAACACAGTATATAAACTCACCAGCCATTCTGTCAGGTACACCCTTTTAGTTCTTGGTTCAACATAATTCTTTGTGGCATAAATTCAACAAGGTGCTGGAAACATTGCTAAGGGTGCGTTCACACCGAATGAGGCTTGGGCGACCTTGGCAACCACTCTCCATGTAAAGTCAATGTACTGATGGGGTGGGATTAACCCTCCCACGATGTGACAGATACGATCTGGGCGACTTGGTCACTCTGGACATGCGACCAGGTCGTGTTGGCCGGTTGCCAAAGTTGAAAAATTTGAACTCTTCAGGCGATATTGCATGTGGCTGTGCAGCGATAGCCAGTCAGCATTGTGTGTGTGTGTGTGTGTGTGATGACACCCATGAGAGACTGTTTTTATTCCTGATCACAAAGTGACAATCCATGTCCGTGTGGGGAACATCGGTTCGTGAGTACATTAGCTCCGCCTAGACGGGACCGCAGAGAACTCGCAGTCGATGCTGCTGCAGGGCCATCAGCTGCAGTGTTTAGTGGTTGGTAGGTGAGTGAAAAGGATACAGTTGGAGTAATGTTAGCGAATACATCCCATTATATGATATGATATGATCGTGATGAAACTCAAGCTGGCGTGACGTCACTGAGCGTTGGCGAAGGTGACCAAATAAGCTATATATGGACAGGCGATGCGACTTGGGTGGGCGACGCGATCTTGGTCACCAAGTCGCGTTCGGTATGAACGCACCTTTACAGATTTTGCTCCATGGTGACACAACAGCATCATGCAAAGAAGCAGATTTGTCTCTTGCACAACCATGATGAGAATATCCCATTTTACCACGCCCCAAAGGTGCTCAATTAGATTGAGATCTGGTTACTGTTAGGAAGACTAAAGTACAGGGAACTAATTGTCATGTTCAAGACACCAGTTTAAGATAATCTGAGTTTGCCAAGAGGTTGTCATGGTCAGCAACAATGGTCAGGTAGGCTGTGTAGTTCAAACAGTGCTCAATTAAGGGGCTTAAAATGTACCAAGAAAATATCCCCCACACCATTACACCACCACCAGCCTGAACTGTTGATACAAGGCAGGGTGGATCCATGCTTTCATGATGTTTACTCCAAATTTTGCTACAGAAAACAGGACTCATCAGACCAGGCAATAGTTTTCCAACCATTTGCTGTCCAATCTTGGTGAAAATTGCAAATGTAAATGTTAGCCTTTTTACTGTTTTTAGCTGATAGGATTGGCACCCATTGTGGTCCTATCCTTCTGTAGCCCATCTGCTTCAAGATTCAATGTGTTGTGCATTCAGAATGGTCTGCTGCATACCTTGGTTGTAACAGACACTGTTCTCCTCTGACCTCTGGCATCAACAAGGCACTTTGTACATTTGAAGACTCCTTGGCATCTTCCATTTTAGTTGTTGAACAAGCGATGATGTTGTTACCAAAGCTAAATGTGATAGCTCCTATTTATAGTCTTGTGATTCAGACTTTTGGTTGAAAGAAAGCAAGAGAGTGACTGGTCTGACACAAGGTTTATTGAAGAAGAATACATTTCAGACCCTGTCCTAGAGTAGTATGGTATTTTTCAAAATTATAATTTCACTTCTTTAGTTCCAACAAGGAGGTTATGTTTTTGCTGGCATTTGACTGTTTGTTTGCCTGTCTGTCTGCATGTGCATAAGACTACTCATACAGTTTTTGAAGGATTATCATAGACATTTTTTATGTTGGTCATGGTACAAGGAGGAAGTGATTTGATTTAGTTGGTGATCCAGGAGTTTTTTGTTTTTTAAACTGATTTGTTAATACTGAGCAAAAGGGCAGTTTTTGACATTTTTGCTATAAACTCAGCTAAGGATGTCAGTAACAAGTAGAACAAAATTAATGCAGATCTACATCGTGTAGGTCCATGCAGAGTTAACTTGGAGTGTTTCAAAAGCCCAAACTTCCACAAAAGCACCAACATTATCAGGTGAGTTGTTGTCAAAAATGTGGAAAACTGGGGGTGCTGGTTTTGTGGAGTGGTAATCAACCAGGCACAAACCCATATACATGCTTCTGCCGGGTTTGTCCGGTTTTGAGTCCAACCCGTGGCCCTTTGTAGAGTGTCTTGCCCTACTCTCTCCTGTCCCCCTTTCACAAGCCTATCCGATGTCACTCTCTCCCTCTTCTGTCAATAAAGACCTAAAAATGCCCCAAAAATAATCTTTAAAAAAAAAAAAAAAGGTGGAAAACTACCCTATCTTGTACTGTCCACAAGCTCGTGAAATAATTCCTGGATCTGCATCCATTTTCAGATCACCACCAAAATCTAATCACTTCTCTCTTGTGTCGTTACCAACATTCCCTGAACTTTTCATCAAATTCCACTCATAACTTTTTAAGTTATCCAGTACTGGTAAAAACATAACCTCCTTAGCAGAGGTAATTAGTCTGGATCAGGGGTACATACAGATTAAGCTGGGTGACCACTGACCGCAAATGCCTTGGCAGAGGTTTGTGCTTTCTGAACACTTCAAGTTTCTAAAAATAGCTCTGGCCACAGGCATCAGGTTTTGAAAAACATCTTTGTCCACACGAAAACACAAAACTGAATGCTGTTGACTGTGGCTGAACAATTTGGCAGAAAATATTGTTAGGATTGTTTTGAACTATTATTGCACTGCAATTCAAATTGCAGAAAGTAGGGGAATGACAGTTTTTTGCTTATTAATCTCTTTTGTAATGAAACTTACTTTAAAACAATAATTTGAATATTAAATGCTTGTTAACATGATTTCTTGGCAGTTTCTGTATCAATCAAATATAATGTATTTTCTATTTGTGTATGATACATGGACCAGAACACATCTGCAGTAAAATTTTAAAATTTGAATGATATCTTTTTACGAATTTGACCTGAAAGACACTTTGCAGCTGCTGTGATTTGAGAATTGCAGGGGTAAAATTGCGACTTAAAAAAATTGTAAGAGTCCCTTCAGCCCCTCTGTCTTTTGCATACAACATTATCCCATAGGAAAATTTTATCGCCATTCCTCTGCAATGACTGCAATGACTATTTCATTATATAAATACAGACATGGGCAACAATGTAGGTACCCTTCCATTAAAGAAAGAAAAAACCCATAATGGTCACTGAAATAGCTTGAAACTGACAAAATAATAATAATAAATAAAAATTTACTGAAAATTAACTAATGAAAATCAGACATTGCTTTTGAATTGTGGTTCAACAGAATTATTTTAAAAAACAAAATGAAACTGGCCTGATCAAAAATGATGGTACCCTAAGAAAAGATTGAAAATAATTTGACCATAGGGACATGTTCAACTAAGATGTGTCCTGTAAATAGCATCACAGGTGTCTTCAAACTTGTAATCAGTCAGTCTGCCTATTTAAAAGGGTGAAAAATAGTCACTGTGCTGTTTGGTATCGTGGTGTGTACCACACTGAACATGGACCACAGAAAGCTAAGGAGAGAGTTGTCTCAGGAGATTAGAAAGAAACTTATAGACAAGCATGTTGAAGGTAAAGGCTATAAGACTATCTCCAAGCAGCTTGATGTTCCTGTGACTACACATGCACATATTATTCAGAAGTTTAAGGTCCACGGAACTGTAGCCAACCTCCCTGGACGTGGCCACTCAAGGGAAATTGATGACAAATTGAAGAGACAGATAATATGAATGGTAACCAAAGAGTCTACAACAACTTCCAAGGTCAAGGTACAACAGTATCAGATTGCACCATCCGTCACTGTTTGAGCCAAAGTAGACTAAATGGAGGACATCACTGATGGAAGAAATCATAAAAAAAGCGAGACTGGAATTTGCCAAAATCCATATTGACAAGCCACAAAGCTTCTGGGAGAATGTCCTTTGGACAGATGAGACAAAACTGGAGCATTTTGGCACGACACAAACATGAAGCATACAAAGAAAAGAACACTGTACCTACTGTTAAACACGGAGGAGGCTCAGTTATGTTCTGGGGCTGCTTTGCTGCATCTGGCACATGGTGTCTTGAATCTGTGCAGGGTACAATGAAATCTCAAGACTATCAAGGCCTTCTGGAACAAAATGTGCTGCCCAGTGTCAGAAAGCTTGGTCTCAGTCACAGGTCATGGGTCCTCCAACAGGATAATGACCCAAAACACAGCTAAAAACACCCTAGAATGGCTAAGAACAAAACATTGGACTATTCTGAAGTGGCCTTCTATGAGCCCTGATCTAAATTCTGTTGAACATTTGTGGAAGGAGCTGAAACATGCAGTCTGGAGAAGACACCCTTCAAACCTGAGACAGCTGGAGCAGTTTGCACAGGAAGAGTGGGCCGAAATACCTGTCGACAGGTGCAGAAGTCTCATTGAGAGTTACAGAAATTATCTGATTGCAGTGATTGCCTCAAGAGGTTGTGCAACAAAATATTAAATTAAGGGTATCATCACTTTTGTCCAGGCCAGTTTCATTATTTTGTTTTTTAAAATGATTCTGTTGAACCACAATTCAAAGGCAATGTCTGATTTTCATTAGTTAATTTTCAGTAAATTTTTATATCTGAGACTCATCTGGTTGGTAACTGTTGATTCTGTACTAAATATAAATAAAAAGATTCATTCATGAGTACACTTGCAAACTGGTGTGTTATACAAGAGCACAGGTGCACTCAGAAACCTTCAGTGTCCACCAAACCACACCAAACCAAATTCCTCTTGCAAAATTTGTCTTCAAGATTTTGACAAAAAAAAAATTGAAGACAAAAACTGTTTTTCTACCTTAAATCTGTCTTTGTGATCAAACAAAATACATATAAAGGTAGATATATATGCTCCATTACAGCAGCTTTGCTAACACTCTCTCCCTCAATCTTGCAGAGTTCTTGGAGTTCATGAAAGGAGTGGAGTAAATCCGAGCAAGAGAAGATCCAGACTGTTATTTTTTTTATTTTTCTGCCAAAAACCGGAAGCTGGCTTGGATAGAAACAACAGAACGACTTTGCAAGAATCACATAAATACTGTCTCTGAATGACTCTGTATTTTCTCCACCAACTCTTGCATTGTTGTAAATACAGTTTGTAACTACTTGTAATGCCCAGTGTATGCTGAATTTGTGTAAATGTACTTAAATTGCTTATACTTTATATAGAGGCCATACAGTGTAGTGGTTTGGCTGCCTGAGATATTGACTCTGTGTTTGTTTTCAGACTAAATCTTATCTCTCAGGACCCAGAGCCGGTTTACAAGCCTCCTGACTGCAGAGGATGAGATTGTTTAGCTGTAAAGGAAAATGTGTGTATGTGCACAAAGCAGAACATAATCATGAACAGAAAAGTTTGACACCAGGCTCTGAAAGGCTTGTTCTGTACTTTAGAGGGATCCAGACTGTACACCATACGTGCTCTGCGTACATTTCTGTGCATAAAAGATACACTCAGGACTTTTTATCCTCCTCTCAAGTCCCCGAAACATTTGATTTCTACATGAAAAGTCTGCTGGAAAAGGAATAAACAAGACGTGTTCATCAGAGCTGTGTTCAGGTTTTATTTATCACTTAAAAAATCAGAATTTCTCAAAATTACTGCACAGTGGTGCAGAAGGTAGTGCTCATGCCTCACAGGAAAAGAGTTGCTGGTATGAGCTGGTGAAGGGCCTTACTATGTGCAGTTTGCATGTTTTCTCTGGCCATTTTTTAAAGCACATGCAAGCAGTGCATACTGATTTTGCCAAAATGTAGTATGTAGTGTGTGAACAGTACGCCAAAAATACCCGGATGTCCTACTTTGGGGAAAATTAGCAGTGTGCATCATATCAGTCCACCTCACACACTGTTTCTCACGATGCAAAGCAGAAACAAAGGTCAATATGGCTGACAGCCAGCCTTAGCAATATTATCATTAAATTGATTTTGTTACATTTATAGAACTATAAAGCGAAAATGTATTAAATTTAAATTATTCAAATTATTATCTGGATGTAACACATTTCTCACATGTGTGTCCAGAGGTGAAAATAAAAAAAAAAAAATCCAAACAAATCACTCATTAGACTTGTTTTAGTCCATTAATTGATGTTAATTTAGCAACCCTAGCCGTCAGCTGAGCTACCATTTGCTCTTGTTTTCATGACCAGAAATCACCTAAATCGCTGAATTGGGTAGAGAGAGCAGACAGCTTTGTTTGCATAATGAATCAATTAATTAATGTGTTTGATATAATTGCTGCGTTGTAGAAATAGTTGCTCTGATCCAAACTTTACCCCAATAGGTGGCAGTAATAAACTTCATAGGATGAATGCCAAAAAAAAAGAAGAGGAATCAGCTTGGCTGGGTGCAGAGCCGTTGAATAGATGGGGGGGAGGGACAGTTTTGTCAAAAATATTTACTTATTATTATTATATATTATATTGACTTTTTCCCAGTGAGATGCCCAGATATATGACTTATTCCAAGATGTATAAGGTTTGGCTTTAGAAATGGAGAGTTATGCTGTAACACAATTTTACGAACATGAACATGGAGAAGATCATCAGCTGAGGGAAATGATCATCAGCTGGGCTCTGAAGTTGTAAAGGAGCCTTGAGCTTCCTGGCCAGAAGGAAAGTCTGACACTGGAGAGTCAATACCATCAGTTTTCTCTCTGTTTAATTTTGTGGGGTCTTATAAAGGAAGAAATTAAGAAAAAATAGTGCAGGACATCAAACTTCTTTTGTTTCTGTCTTTCGTTTCCCTCTACCTCTTTTTTATGACTCTCACTCCATTTTTCTATTGGGTTCAATGAAGGTTTTCTATCATTTTGAAATTAATGAAATAGAAATTAATTAATTAATTAAAATTTAGAAATTAATGACCAATTTCATTTTTTGCTTTGTTAGTTTCCCAAGTTGCAACCTAGTCTTTTAGACTTCAATACCAACAGTAAACAAAAATCAAGTTCCATCAGGCTGATGGTTGGGTCCTCGCTAATGAACTCATATTAAACCATCTTATCTGGTCTTGTGGACTGATCCCATGCTGGCATCTCTGCTCTGTTTTCTGAACCCACAGAACATAAACCCACAGAGGAATGTATAGGAAGTCTGCCTGCTGTGGTATCCAAACAGGATGCTGTTCTGTTCTATGCTCGGTCCGTCCTTAATTTTGGCTCATCTCTCTTCTGTGAATTCTGCAGAGGCTCCTGTCTGTGGTATGAGAACTATTCTCATGGTCGCTGTGTAAGTATCTGGTTACACAGTCTATCGAGACACGAGCTATTTCTGTCTAATCATGTTAGTGCCCATGTTGGGGGTCTGGATTGACCCGCACCAGTTGACGATCAGATGCCTTTGTCCTTACAGAGAAGACTGTTGTTCTACAAACAGAAAACCACTGCTGTTGTTCTGGTGCTCTCTTTGGAAGAACATTTTAACCACTTTAAAATAATTTTAAAATAAAAAAAAAACAAAAAATAAAAACAATTTTGAAGTCAAAACAAAGAGCTTAAAAATCATCATTACAGAATAAGAAAAATATAAGATGGTTTTACATTAGTTGGGACTTTTACTCCACACACTGACTTTTCATTTCACAACTGTGACGTGTTTTGATCTTTTTTTTTTTTTTTTTATCATGTAATTCAAAGATTTTTATCTTTTAATTTAGACTTCTACAAAATCTTATAATAATTTACTTTCTATTTAAATTGTGATTTTTCATCTCATTGTTTTACCTCTTTATCTGATAATTGATGATTTACAAAACAAGGATTAGAATAGGATGGTAAAAAACAGACAAGTGTTCAAAACAATTAAATGGGGAAAGAAGAAAAACGATACAAAATAAAATAAGAAAAAGCAGAGAAAAGACAATGCACACAAACAACAGATATTCCAGTAACAGAGGATCCAATACTTAATCACCACTATCTGATAACTATGACTGACTGCTCTGACTTCATATACTGATTTTGGTATTATATTTCATAATTTAAGTTTTTATCACTTATTTAAGATATTTATTCCGGAATTTTGATGACAAAAAAGTCTGAATGTTTTTAAATTACATTTACACTGTTATTTAGACGTTATGTATCATAGTTGGGACTATACTGTAACACTATACTTCATATTTTTGTTTTTTAACTTACTCTTTGAGTTTCATTTCATACCATTGACTTTCTTCTCATAATTTTGACATTAATATATTTTTGACTTACAGACCTGATCAAAATCTTAAGACCAGTTGAAAAATTGCTAGAATTTACCTTTTACACATTTGGATCTTAATGAGGTTTTAAGTAGAGCTACAATATGCAAAAGCAAGAAGGGGGAGTGTGACAAAAAGCACTTTGAAAAAGTAATTTATAGAAAACAACAACTAAACTGAAATAGGCTGTTTATCAGCTGATCAAAAGTTTAAGACCATCGCTCAAAAAATTACAAAAAACTCTCCAAACCAGAACAAAAAATTTTCTCAGTAGGACTCAGTAATGAGTAGCTCCACCGTTCTTGTTAATCACTTCAAAAATTCGTTTGGGCATGCTTGATGCGAGTGTTTCCAGGAAGCTTTTGGGAACATTGCTCCAAGTGGTGAAGATGGCTTCACGAAGGGCATCAACTGTCTGGAACTGATGGCCATTTTTATAAACTTCCCTTGCCATCCATCCCCAAATGTTCTCTATGGGATTTAAATCAGGGGAACATGTGGGATGGTCCAAAAGAGTGATGTTATTCTCCCTGAAGAAGTCCTTCGTCAAGCGAGTATCGAGAACTGCAGCGTTGTCCTGTTGAAAAACCCAGCTGTTACCACACAGACGAGGGCCCTCAGTCATGAGGGATGCCCGCTGCAACATCTGCACGTAACCAGCCGCCGTTTGACAACCCTGCACCACCTGAAGCTCCAGTGTTCCACTGAATGAAAAAGCACCCCAGATCATGATGGACCCCCCTCCACTGTGCCGGGTAGGAAACATCTCAGGTGGGATCTCCTTGTCATGCCAGTAACGTTGGAAGCCATCTGGACTGTCAAGGTTAAATTTTTTCTCATCAGAGAATAAAACTTTTTTCCACCTTTCAATGTCCCATGTTTGATGCTCCCTGGCAAAGTCTAAACGGGCAGTTTAGTGGCGTTGAAGGAGACAAGGTCTTTGAATTCGTTTTTTGTTTTTGAAACCCTTTTCCCACAGATGCCGTCTGATGGTTATTGCGCTGCAGTTGGCACCAGTAAGGGCCTTAATTTGGGTCGAGGACCTAACCTGTGTCTTGACGGACAGCCAATCGGATCCTTGGGTCTACCACTTGACTTTTTTATTCCATAATGCTCAGGCTCTTTCAAAAAATTTAGAATGACTGTCTTACTGCGTCCAACCTCAGCAGCAATGGCACGCTGCGAGAGGCCTTGCTTATGCAGCTCGACGAGCCGACCACGTTCAAGAAGAGACAGCTTCTTAGCTTTAGCCATCAGGAGGGCATGACCGTGTGAATGCCTGACAGAAAATGAAAATTTTGAACAGATTTTGGCTTTAAAAGCCTGTGGTCTTAAACTTTTGATCAGGTGATAAACAACCTAATTCAGTTTTTTTTTTTTTTAATTACAAGTTCCAAATGTTTTTTGTCACACTCCCCCTTCTTGCTTTTGTATATTGTAGCTCTACTTAAAACCTCATTAAGGTCCAAATGTGCAAAATGCATATTCTAGCAATTTTTCAACTGGTCTTAAAATTTTGATCAGGTCTGCATATTCTTATTTTAAGCACTATTTGCTTAACATAGACTAAACTTCTTTTAATCAAACTTTATTTCGCTCACATATCTGACATTAAAAAATAAATTTATTTAGTCCTTGTAACTATTTATTTCAATTTTTTCTATTTATTTTTTTAAATTTTTATCTGTTATGTTTTCACATTTCTTATGGTTTCAACTTTTTATCTGAGTGTTATACATAATTTTAAATTGTGTATAAATTATTTTTAAATTGAGAGATTTTTTTAAAAATGTTTTGCCTTTGAATCTGAAAGTGTTTACTGTCTCCTAAATTTTACTTTTCCCTAGATAATTACGTTTTACTGTCTCATACATTTAATCATTTTAAATCTTATAATCAAATAATTTTTAAAAATTTGATATATATTTCAAAATCTCAACTTCCTACCTCCTATTTGTGATTATATCCAATAATTCATAATCTTGACTTTTAATCTTACATCTACCATAATATTAAAAAATGACTCAGATTCTGTAATGATCAGATATATGAATATGGAGGAGCTGGTGTCAAGGTAAATGTTGGCTTTTAGTTAAAAATCGACTTATAAGCAGTTTTCCCTCGGGTCAGATGTTGAAAAAAAAGGACATGTTAACATATGACTTTGTTGCCATGTCGGACTCTGAAAAAAGAAATGCTAATTTATGTTTTATTTGGTACTGTGAAGACATTAAACCATGCTAGTGCAGACAGTTTAGTCACATTTGACTTTAAAATGGACTTATAAACCAGTTTCCCTCAGGTCAGGCTATGAAAAAAAAAAACCCACATGCAAACATAAGAATTTTTGTCCATTTTGGACTCTGAAAAAAAATATGCTCAAACATGACTTTTTGGGTGTTAAACAGGCCAAAACACATGGTAGTGCAGACAGTTTGGTCATGTTTGGCATCAAAATGGACTTATAAGCCTTGTTCTCTCAGCTCAAAATTTGAAAAAACACTAAGGCTAACATGTGACTTTTTTGTCATTTCGGACTCCAACAAAAAATATGCTCAAAAATGACTTTTTGGGTGTAAAACAGGCCAAAAAACATGCTAGTGCCGCAGTTTGGTCATAATTTGTTTAAAAATGGACTTATTAGCCTTCTTCTCACAGCTCAGGATTTGAAAAAACACTAAGGCTAACATATGACTTTTTTGTCATTTCGGACTCCAACAAAAAATATGCTCAAACATGACTTTTTGGGTGTAAAGCAGGCCAAAAAACATGCTAGGGCAGACGGTTTGGTCATAATTTGTTTAAAAATGGACTTGTAAGCCTTTTTCTCACAGCTCAGGATTTGAAAATACTAAGGCTAACATATGACTTTTTTTTATCATTTCGGACTCCAACAAAAAATATGCTAAACATGACTTTTTGGGTGTAAAACAGGCCAAAAAACATGCTAGTGCAGACTGTTTGGTCATATGTCGCATCAACACGGACTTATAAGCCCTGTTCTCTCATCTCAGCTCAGGATTGGAAAAAACACTAAGGCTAACATATGACTTTTTTGTCATTTCGGACTCCAACAAAAAATATGCTCAAACATGACTTTTTGGGTGTAAAACAGGCCAAAAAACATGCTAGTGCAGACGGTTTGGTCATAATTCCTTAAAAAATGGACTTATAAGCCTTTTTCTCTCAGCTCAGGATCTGAAAAAACACTAAGGCTAACATATGACTTTTTTCCCCATTTCGGACTCCAACAAAAAATATGCTCAAACTTGACTTTTTGGGTGTAAAACAGGCCCTAAAACATGCAAGTGCAGATGGTTTGGTCATACGTCACATCAACATGGACTTTTTAGCCTTTTTCTCTCAGCTCAGGATTTGAAAAACACTGAGGCTAACATATGATTTTTTTTTTTCCATTTCAGACTCCAACAACAAATATGTTAAAAAATGACTTTTTGGGTGTAAAACAGGCCCAAAAACATGCTAGTGCAGACGGTTTTGTCATAATTTCTTAAAAAATGGACTTTTAAGCCTTTTTCTTCAGCTCAGAATTTAAAAAACCACTAAGGCTTACATATGACTTTTTTGTCATTTCAGACTCCAACAAAAAATATGCTCAAACATGACTTTTTGGGTGTAAAACAGGCCAAAAAACATGCTAGTGCCGATAGTGTGGTCATAATTTCTTAAAAAATGGACTTATAAGCCTTTTTCTCTCAGCTCAGGATTTGAAAAAACACTAAGGCTAACATATGACTTTTTTATCATTTCGGACTGCAACAAAAAATATGCTCAAACATGACTTTTTGGGTGTAAAGCAGGCCAAAAAACATGCTAGTGCAGACGGTTTTGTCATAATTTGTTTAAAAATGGACTTATAAGCCTTTTTCTCTCAGCTCAGGATTTGAAAAACCACTAAGGCTAACATATGACTTTTTTGTCATTTCGGACTCCAACAAAAAATATGCTCAAACATGACTTTTTGGGTGTAAAACAGGCCAAAAAACATGCTAGTGCAGACGGTTTTGTCATAATTTCTTAAAAAATGGTCTTATAAGCCTTTTTCTCTCAGCTCAGGATTGGAAAAAACACTAAGGCTAACATATGACGTTTTTGTCATTTCGGACTCCAACGAAAAATAAACTCAAACATGACTTTTTGGGTGTAAAACAGGCCAAAAAACATGCTAGTGCAGACGGTTTGGTCATAATTTCTTAAAAAATGGTCTTATAAGCCTTTTTCTCTCAGCTCAGGATTGGAAAAAACACTAAGGCTAACATATGACGTTTTTATCATTTCGGACTGCAACAAAAAATATGCTCAAACATGACTTTTTGGGTGTAAAGCAGGCCAAAAAACATGCTAGGGCAAACGGTTTGGTCATAATTTGTTTAAAAATGGACTTTTAAGACTTTTTCTCTCAGCTCAGGATTTGAAAATACACTAAGGTTAACATATGACTTTTTTGTCATTTCCGACTCCAACAAAAAATATGCTCAAACATGACTTTTTGGGTGTAAAACAGGCCAAAAAACATGCTAGGGCAGACGGTTTTGTCATAATTTGTTTAAAAATGGACTTGTAAACATGTTTCTCCCAGCTCAGAATTTGAAAAACCACTAAGGCTAACATATGACTTTTTTGTCATTTCGGACTCCAACAAAAGTATACTCAAACATGACTTCTTGGGTGTAAAACAGGCCAAAAAACATGCTAGTGCAGACGGTTTGGTCATAATTTGTTGAAAAATGGACTTGTAAGCATGTTTCTCACAGCTCAGGATTTGAAAAAACACTAAGGCTAACATATGACTTTTTTGTTATTTCGGACTCCAACGACAAATATGCTCAAACATGACTTTTTGGGTGTAAAGCAGACCAAAAAACATGCTAGGGCAAACGGTTTGGTCATAATTTGTTAAAAAATGGACTTTTAAGACTTTTTCTCTCAGCTCAGGATTTGAAAATACACTAAGGTTAACATATGACTTTTTTGTCATTTCGGACTCCAACAAAAAATATGCTCAAACATGACTTTTTGGGTGTAAAACAGGCCAAAAAACATGCTAGGGCAGACGGTTTTGTCATAATTTGTTTAAAAATGGACTTGTAAACATGTTTCTCCCAGCTCAGAATTTGAAAAACCACTAAGGCTAACATATGACTTTTTTGTCATTTCGGACTCCAACAAAAGTATACTCAAACATGACTTCTTGGGTGTAAAACAGGCCAAAAAACATGCGAGTTCAAACGGTTTGGTCATAATTTCTTAAAAAATGGACTTATAAGCCTTTTTCTCTCAGCTCAGGATTTGAAAAACCACTAAGGCTAACATATGACTTTTTTGTCATTTTGGACTCCAACAAAAAATATGCTCAAAAATGACTTCTTGGGTGTAAAACAGGCCAAAAAACATGCTAGTGCAGACGGTTTGGTCATAATTTGTTTAAAAATGGACTTGTAAGCATGTTTCTCCCAGCTCAGGATTTGAAAAACCACTAAGGCTAACATATGACTTTTTTGTCATTTCGGACTCCAACAAAAAATATGCTCAAACATGACTTTTTGGGTGTAAAACAGGCCAAAAAACATGACAGTGCCGACGGTTTGGTCATAATTTGTTTAAAAATGGACTTATTAGCCTTTTTCTCACAGCTCAGGATTTGAAAAAACACTAAGGCTAACATATGACTTTTTTGTCATTTCGGACTCCAACAAAAAATATGCTCAAACATGACTTTTTGAGTGTAAAGCAGGCCAAAAAACATGCCAGTGCAGACGGTTTGGTCATAATTTGTTTAAAAATGGACTTTTAAGCCTTTTTCTCTCAGCTCAGGATTTGAAAAAACACTAAGGCTAACATATGACTTTTTTGTCATTTCGGACTCCAACAAAAAATATGCTCAAACATGACTTTTTGGGTGTAAAACAGGCCAAAAAACATGCTAGTGCAGACGGTTTGGTCATAATTTGTTTAAAAATGGACTTGTAAGCCTTTTTCTCTCAGCTCAGGATTTGAAAAAACACTAGGCTATCATATGACTTTTTTGTCATTTCGGACTCCAACAAAAAATATGATCAAACATGACTTTTTGGGTGTAAAACAGGCCAAAAAAAATGCAAGGCAGACGGTGTTGTTATAATTTGTTTAAAAATGGACTTATAAGCCTTTTTCTCTCAGCTCAGGAGTTGAAAAAACATTAAGGCTACCATATGACTTTTTTGTCATTTCGGACTCCAACAAAAAATATGCTCAAACATGACTTTTTGGATGTAAAACAGGCCAAAAAACATGACAGTGCCGACGATTTTGGTCATAATTTGTTTAAAAATGGACTTATTAGCCTTTTTCTCACAGCTCAGGATTTGAAAAAACACTAAGGCTAACATATGACTTTTGTGTCATTTCGGACTCCAACAAAAAATATGCTCAAACATGACTTTTTGGGTGTAAAACAGGCCAAAAAAAATGCGAGGGCAGACTGTTTGGTCATAATTTCTTAAAAAATGGTCTTATAAGCCTTTTTCTCTCAGCTCAGGATTTGAAAAAACACTTAGGCTATCATATGACGTTTTTATCATTTCGGACTGCAACAAAAAATATGCTCAAACATGACTTTTTGGGTGTAAAACAGGCCAAAAAACATGCGAGTTCAAACGGTTTGGTCATAATTTCTTAAAAAATGGACTTATAAGCCTTTTTCTCTCAGCTCAGGATTTGAAAAACCACTAAGGCTAACATATGACTTTTTTGTCATTTGGACTCCAACAAAAAATATGCTCAAAAATGACTTCTTGGGTGTAAAACAGGCCAAAAAACATGCTAGTGCAGACGGTTTGGTCATAATTTGTTTAAAAATGGACTTGTAAGCATGTTTCTCCCAGCTCAGGATTTGAAAAACCACTAAGGCTAACATATGACTTTTTTGTCATTTCGGACTCCAACAAAAAATATGCTCAAACATGATTTTTTGGGTGTAAAACAGGCCAAAAAACATGACAGTGCCGACGGTTTGGTCATAATTTGTTTAAAAATGGACTTATTAGCCTTTTTCTCACAGCTCAGGATTTGAAAAAACACTAAGGCTAACATATGACTTTTTTGTCATTTCGGACTCCAACAAAAAATATGCTCAAACATGACTTTTTGAGTGTAAAGCAGGCCAAAAAACATGCTAGGGCAGACAGTTTGGTCATAATTTGTTTAAAAATGGACTTGTAAGCCTTTTTCTCTCAGCTCAGGATTTGAAAAAACACTAAGGCTAACATATGACTTTTTTGTCATTTCGGACTCCAACAAAAAATATGATCAAACATGACTTTTTGAGTGTAAAGCAGGCCAAAAAACATGCTAGGGCAGACGGTTTGGTCATAATTTGTTTAAAAATGGACTTGTAAGCCTTTTTCTCTCAGCTCAGGATTTGAAAAAACACTGAGGCTATCATATGACTTTTTTGTCATTTCGGACTCCAACAAAAAATATGCTCAAACATGACTTTTTGGGTGTAAAACAGGCCAAAAAAAATGCGAGGGCAGACGGTGTTGTCATAATTT
>JBAMNC010002287.1:0-50686 GCA_037902135.1 Cetoscarus ocellatus | reverse complement strand
AAGTTAAAATGTGACGTTCTAAGCTACGTCCAAATTGAAAAGCCATGTTGCACTTCCATAAAAGCTGGACGGTACATTTTTACACGTTCAAACTTAAAAGTAAGGGCTGCTTGTGAAGTGTCATGATCTGTAGTTCTCCCTAACCTTGAGCAGTTATTCAGGAACTCATTGAAAAATCCTGTAGACTTTTAGGCATTAAAATTAGCCAAATGCTGACTTCTGGCCTGGCCTACAAGAATAAGCCATCCCTTCACAAGTCAAGTGTGGCTTAATTTTACACAACATGATTCTGTCAGCGTAAGTTGCAGTAACTTGTGTAATTTGCTTTGTGTGGTTGCTGAGATTTTGGCTTACACAACATGGCATTAGATATCAGGAGTGCCACGTGTTTGACATAATTGTCACAGACACAAAAAAAATTCAAATGTATAAGCCCATATTGTATAAGCCCATATTTTTTCTTACAGAAAATCCCCAAGAAATTAAGGTGATCAGTAAGCAGAATCAATAAAGCATTAGTGTTATTAAGAATTCCCAGTCCTACATTGGTGACAACTATTCTTTTTCTCTTACTCAAGTGCTGTGGCTGTTTGTGGGAGATATTTAGTAAGAATACATGCAAAAACCAAGTAGTAACCTCAAGTTGAAGCAAATATGTAAATGCCAAAAAAAAACAATAGTGTCTTTTTGAGACAGGCACAAGAGGTCAACCCACAAACCTCATGTTCAAATTTCAGTTATTACAGCAGAAACAAGCATACTGACTACCAGGTTTTTAAAAAATAATTTTGGTTTGGTTAATCTCTATGGACTCAGGCGCTGCAGATTTCTTATTAACTTGTCTGTTTTGGTTTAAAGAAACTAATGGAACAGGATGAGAGACATGTCTGATATCACTGTTAGCCAGAAAGCTGTAGCAGCTTGTCAGGAGGCTTAAGACTTGCCTCAGTTCTGCCTTTTATCTGTTTCTGAGATAACTCCAAATTAGTGTTAGACAACTTTCATAATTACCAAATGTTAGAAGTTGCATGGGCTCTGCCAATATTTAATGGTCTTTTTCTAAAACATCATTTTTTCAGTAGCTTAAAAATAATGCATAAAAACGAAACAGTGGTAGTATTTTTATTCAGTAATCATATAAAATATGACAATATTAAACACTACAGACATTCTGAAACATCTGGAAGTGATTTGCAACCTAAGATAAAGAAGGAACAATAAAGCAACAGCTTAATATTCTTCCCTCTTCGTTTTATTATGTTTGATGACTACAGAGAAATGATCAGCAATCTGGCCTGAGATGCATTTTATAGCTCCCGCGCTTCCTCTCAGAGTACACTAGAAGACTCCACATCATATAAAAGTCCATTAAAGCAAACCTATATAACTTTAGCTGTGACCACTGAGAGGAAATTACAGAATGATGACACACTGAATTTTATTTTCATTTCCTGATATTTTGTTGAGTCTTTAGATTAGATAAGATAAATTGCATTAACACCGTTGTACACACAGATTTATAAAGTTTGACTCAGCCTTAGAGCGCTCCATGGAGGTATGATCTAGAGCAGTGGGGGGCTCGCCATGGTTTTGAGTCATTAGCATAAAAGAAAAAAACATTATTTTACTTTTTTTCCTCTAAGTTGCCTGATTTAATATTCTGATAAACTGACATTTTTTGTAGAATTGTCAAGACTTTTGGCTACAAATTCAGATTTAGTCCTTATAATTGCCATTAGTTGCACCTTGTTTTCGGTGATTTTAATAAAAAGACGTGTTATTTTTTTTTCCTCTAATTTGACACAAATATATCTAAATGTGCCTTGTAGCGAGCATATGTTCCATCTGAGGACATCATTTAGCTTATGGATGGGGGTCACTGATACCTCCAAAAACACAGCTTGACCACATCAAAAAGTATTTTTTTTTTTAATTATTATTATTTTATTGGGGTAAATTTAGACTGTCATGGTGTGTTTAACATGAAAGCTCACATCACAATAACTGCAGGGCTATGTTATGATATTACCTCAAGATTTTTAAGTCATCTCAAACACTAGAAAATAACAGTAGCTTGGAGGTGAAATGTACCTTTGTTCAGCTATCAGCTATGTTTATAGATAGAGTAGAACTGTGAACAAGACTAAATTCTGCCGCTGTAAGACCCAACACAAATGTTACATCTGTGACCAACAAAAAACACAAGTACTGAGCCTTTGGATAACTGTATGGTTGCATTCCAAGTTATTATGCCTCCAAGGGAGCAGAGTAATTTTCAGAGACAGTGTAGCTATAACTGTAAGTTTGCATGCAATATGAATACATTTCAGCCTGATAATGAACGATCATACTTGTAGAACCCTTGGCAACGCTAAATTTTCAGCTCTACCAAACTGTTAAAATGACTCTTAAAAACATGATTTTTCCACAGTAGGACACACTCTTCATACTGGTTGCAGCATGCACGTATATTGAAGAATACATTCAGCAAAGCCATAGCTTAACGGCGAAACATCATTAACACACTGACCTGCCAGCTATGTCACATGACCTGGAGTGAAGGCTGACTGCCAGTGGCGAGGCAGGAAAAAAAGAGAGCGCCTCTTATAATCTCCTGCTGTACAAGGAGCCAAGATTGAGAGTCAGAGGTCATTCTGTGGAGGCCAGCTACTGTTCAGTATACTAATTCGAAAGTTTCTGTGCTCGGAGGGTGCTTTAACATGCCTGTAGCATGTGAGTGGGCTCAACAGAGCTGAGGCAAGCAGTGTGTCAGTTAGTGTGGGTGTGGAGCAGGCGGAAGATGGAGGGTGAGCAAGTTTATGTGTGAATCAGTCAGGTGTTGGTGTGCTTGAGTGTGTGATTTGTGTTGTTAACCGTTGGAGAAAAATGAGCCTGTGGAAATGGAAACAGAACACAGTAGACTTAGATGAGTACATGCAGCCGATGAAGAAGAACATTAGAGACCAGGTGTGGTTTGTGTGTGAGAGATAATGGTGCAGAAGTAGGCAGGGGGTCATTTGGGGATTATTGTGTTTGTGATAAATTGAGATTAGCACATTTGTGTGATAAATTAGGATTAGCGAGCGTGTGTGTTTCTTGGTAAAGTGTACTTGATTAATCAACTACTCGTGTGCTGCAGCCTGGGAAGACATCTGGAGCAAGCTCATTAAAAACTGTATGTTGTCCAAGCGTGCTTCCCCTTAGGAATCTTCTAAGTGTGTGGGTCTCTAAATTTGTACCTCTGTATGCTGGGTAACACTTTTATGCTTGTCTATGCACAAAAAACACACCCATATCTTTGTTATCTAGACTGAACATGGGTACAGTTGTTTGTGTGCGTGGCCCACTGTTTCACCCTCTTTTTTCCAGTTTTTATGAGCCTCTGTGGTCCACAACCCCACACTGTTTTGCCTCCCTCTCCCTCCGAGTGTGTATGTGTGTGTGTTTACTTGTGTTTGTGATGAGCTGGCAGGAAATTGGCTGTTAAATGGGCCGACAGCAGCAATGTGGGACAAGATTGAGACCAGAGAGACTGAGAGACCAATCCATCTGCTCTCTGCAAATCAGCCCCGTGAAAACAACTGGCCCTTTCATTAAGCCTCCACTTGCCACCTGCAGAGGGACACACACGCATGTACACACACTCTTAGAGTCAGACACAGTGCCACTCTCATGTTTTATTAAGTGTATTAGAATTTCAAGCTGAAATTGATGTAAAAAAATGCAGTATTGCCAATTTGAAACTGCCTTTGGCTGCGACCGTCAGGCTTAGACAAGAACAACAGAGCTAATTTATCTGTGGTTTCTTTATCAGTTGTCTTTTGTTGTCCTGAAGAACATTAAAGCAGGCTGACAGTTTTTATCAATGGAAATGTCAAAACAAGCTCATACATTTAGAAATAGATGATGTTAAGTAATGATTACATCTGATAAGATTGTAGCTCCTGCTGTTAAAGTAATACAGCTGTAAGAAAAAGATTTTGTTCTGTGAGGCTGAGAAAAATCAGCCCTCAGATGACACTTCCACTCCCTCAACACATGCCTTCCTCAACAATTAACACATGCCTAAGATGTTTTTCGAAGCACCAATTTCTGTGTCTGTTTTTTTAAATTAAAAAACAACACATTTCTGTTTAAACTACACTCCTCAAAAATAATTCAAAAACATTATTCTGGTCGATTAATTCTCTCCTTTATTAATAACAGTTAGTTAGTCACCTTCACAATGAGCTACAACTTGTAAGGATCATGCATTTGTGGAATGAACAACACACCTAAACGTGTGGGCAGAACCTCCACAAACACTGAAAAATACCTGTGATTAGCAATAATGATCCCTGTACTGATCAAAATAATCATGATTATATTTTGATCCAAGCATACAGCCCTAAGTGAGAATGATGACTTATATTATTTATCCTGCTAATCACTTACATCTTCTCTGCATAATATCCATCAATTATCTGGATATATCATTATCTAAAAACATGTTTAAAATAATGTACAAGACGATGATATCCACAAGATACCGTAATTTCTCAGTTATAACACGCACTTTTTTTGCTTTTAAATAAGGTTTAATTTTTCGGGTGCATATTATACACGAGTACAAGCTAAATACGTAAAATATGTGATCTCGCCAACATCGCAATTGCAACACATCTGATACGAAAAGCCAAAATGTTCTCTTTCTCTGCGAAAACACTGGCAAACACAGAGCGCTGCCATCTTGTGAGCAAGGGGATGCATAATAGCTGCGCAGTGATTGGTCGAAGACATTGGGCATGTTTGTAGCTGCTCTCTGATTGGTCGGTACACTTACGCTCAGGCAAAAATCGAGGAACTGCGCATGCATGAAGCAAAAGGTGTTTCCGCATCCGTTTGAGGGACAGAGAAAATCGTGTATTTGTTGTGAAATACTGAAATTTTTTTGACTAAAACTTTGAATAAAGGTAATTTTTAAGTCGTCTGAGAGAGTAAGGTTTGGGCAAAAAGTGTGTGCGTGTTATATTCGAGTACAGTGTTTTTCAGGCAATAATTGTGAAAAAATGTAATGATGAGAATTCAGTAGAGTGATAATATGATATGGATGTTGCTATAAAATAATGATGGTATGAGAAATCTGTATATCTATCTTCTAGTGAATATATTAAATGTTAAAATATACTGGTATGTAAGTATCTTTATAAATGTGTAATTATACATAGTGCTGTTGATGGAAATATTTTGTTTGCAATATCCTAGCAAGAAATTAGTGTTCATGGACAGTTATTGATCAATATGTGCATGTACAGTATAAGTATTACAAACATCGGCTTTGGTTGGTGAATAATTGTTTGGAAATAGAGTGGGAATTAATACGATTTTTTTACTTCCTCCCACTTCTTTTCAAATATGTTGGCTATATTGTCCTGTCTTGTTTTGTTTTTCTTCTGTCTCTGACAGTGATTTTATTTTAACTCCATATTAGAAATAAGTGATGAAAGAAAGAAAGAAGAAACCAGCAATCTTCTTGCTGTGAGGCACACGCCCTACCTTCCACACCACTGTACGGTCCTCTAATTTTCCCTCCAACACCACTGTCTAGTCTAAAGATGGTCACCTGTCTTCAGAAAACAAGCAATGTGACGACTCCATACTAAAGAGAGTTGACAAACCAAGTACTGTGACGTCACAGTGGCAGTGTTCATTTATCGCACAGTCTGTGATTCAAACCCTTACTACCATAACATCATAGCAGTTATTTCTAACAACTCAAAGCTACACCTGAGTCACTACAACCATCCTGGCCAAAGGGGTAACTGATCCAACAGCAGCCCTCTGAAGCTGATCATTATTCATAAGTGATGACAACAAAGCCATCAGAAACTCAAACACACAATCTGCTTTTCTGTGTACAAATGAAATTCACAGAACCTCATCTCCTATTGTGCCGAGTCCATTTATGCACAAATATTAGCCTCCTGTTTACACACAATGGCAGCCAAATTCATGTTTGGGGCTTGTCATCTCAGTGGGAGTTTTACTGATAGCGATTGTTTGGGGTATTAGCAGGATACCGCAGCAACCTCTTGCCTCTGTGGATTATCAGCTTCCACGGGAGGTTCAGAGTGTAGGTTTTTCTCTGAAATCTCTGTCTCTCCTCTCAGCCTCAAAACTCATCAGGAGCTGTGAGCTGGAGATGTAGAGGTGGGGGCTCAATGGTGGAAATGAGAAAGTGGAGGAAGGAAGGATGTGGCAGCACCAACTGTTTGTATTTGTATGTGAGATTATGCGGAAAGATTTCTGGAGGTTACATTGCTCTAAAAAAAGAGACAGGTTTCATTCTCTGGCTTAAAACACATTAGACATAAAGGATGTGGCAGTGATCAAAGGCTCTCCCTGTGGGGCTTGTTCATACTCTGCACTTTATTACAATCACAAGGACCAAGAAAAGGGGTTGTGCTGGCTTTCATACTCTCTGGGTGAGTTCCTGCTGGGAGACATTGACTGTAGTTGTACATTTTTGCCTCAGAATAATTCTCCACGTCTCTCTCTCTCATTTCTGCAGGTTCATGGTGTAACTGCATGAGCAAACTGCCAATCACAGTCTGTTATTTATAAGATTGAAGCCTTATAATCTCCTCAAGGAGAATTTTTTGGAAACAGCGTTGTGCTTGGATCCATGCTGGAGACTAATATTTCTTTTTTTTATTTTATTTTTTTGTAGGTTGACTCATGTTTAACTGAGTTCTGTGATGTTTGTCTGAAACTTTCCTTGCCTTCAGTCAGAGTAGACTCACACCAGTGTGTCATATTACTGAAAGCTAGTTTTAGTCATGTCCCAAGAGAACCTTGGCAAAGACATCAGCTTACATGCTTACATATTTCTTTGATTATTTAAAGACGCATGATTCAGCAGGTGTATTTTTTTAGGACATCAGTATGCAGAGGCCATTACTGGTTGAGCCCATCAGGCCACCAGCCCCACGCTCTGTGGTCCCTTTTCATGTTTTTTTCACACTGGATGTTCATCTCTATCTCACATTCCCTGCAGTTATGTTTCCTTCCCATCGCTTCGTGTCGAACAAATCTGGCATGACAATCTTCTGCATGTCGCTGGTGCTAGGTGCAGCAGGGGAGTCACTCTGGGAGTAGACTTTATCAGAGCACTCATAGCCCAGGGAGTTTGAATGGACTGTGCTAGTGTGTATGTGTGTGTAGACGTGTGTGCGTTTTGGTTTTTGGGTTCATGATTCTTTCTGGATAACACCATCCACTGTTGCAAAAAATACAAACTGGTTCGGGAGTGAGTAGACATGCACTTCTTGTGGTTGTCTTACTTTTGACTTATGTCATGAACCATGTCTACCAATGGTCAATGTCATGTTTAGTCACAGTTGTCAATGAACAGAAGATCACCAGGCTGTTCTGCTGAGTGTCTGCCTCAACAACAAGCTGGTGTAACAGAAAAATGAATGACCTGAACTAATGACTTTCAGAGTCTGCGGTAGTAACAGTTGGAACCATTTTTGAAAGAGAAGAGGTTCCTAGCTGATGCTTCTTGGTTTAGATTTCGACTTAAACTTAGCAGTTGAAAATCTTTAAAAGAAAAGCACAATATCGATTGGGTGATAGGGAAAAAAAAGTATCACGATTTTTTAATGCCTGTATCAGGATCTTGATTCTATCATGATTCTTTATTACTTATTTCCAGAACCAAATTTACATTCATAGATATTATTTTAAATGCACAAAACTTTCACTAGTCCTCTGCACTTACACATTGTCAATGCAAGGATTATTTAAAAAACCTGCAATTTTACAGCCGAAACCTTAAGTAGTTGGGGTGTGGAGGCTTGCCACAAAAGAGCATGAAGCCACTTTTCCTTTGCTTTCTGAACAATTTACTGAACAAAAGTAGGCACAATTTTTTTTGCACAATTTTAGGAATGTATTGTAGTTGTGTGTCCTCTTTTGTGTAAATCTATTTTTGTGATTATCTTGGAAGACTCCTGCTCTGTCGTGAGGCCAGAGGGGGAGCTTAGCAGATTGAACCACAGATAGAATGAGGCCCATAAATGATCCCTCGGTCTGGCAGATCGCCGATGCGTTCTAGTTCTTCTCATGGCTTGTGTGCATGTGTGAATATAGTTTCTGACAATTTCTACAAAATTTCATGTGTGAAAAATTAAGTCATCAGTTTTGCCTGGCTTATTCCTTTTACCAAACCATATAGGATACCAATCTAAAGTACTCTCCATTATCATCACTTTACTTTCATGACACTACTGCAGCTGGTAGATTAAAGGTTGGGTCTGCAGGATTTTCCTTAAAAAATAAAATATCAACTTTTTCAGGATAAATCCTGCTCAATCTTCTCCTGTGGGTCTCTGTTGATGTGTGATGGTGTCTTTGTTTACCTCACCCCCCCTCCTCAGCCTGTATTTGGATGTTTTGGTTGCCCCTGGACGCTTTTGGGCGGAGAGTATGCTGGGATACCCCAGTCAATCACCTAACCAAGAGAGAGAGTGAAGACGTAAGGCGCATGTGCAGAACTACCGTCGATGCATGTGCATGCGAGGTAGCGCTAGGTAGCTTGTCTCGACAGGTAGCGTGTTTCAACAGAACACCGGCAAAGATGGCAGACACTACGGCGAAGAAAATAAGATACAATCAGGCAGAAGAAAAACGCCAAGAGGACAAAGCTCGGTCCAAAACCAGAGTGAACATAGGGTTGGCTGAGTTAGCCGTCATGCAGTTGGACAAGTAGGTTATGGATTCATTTTCCTGCTCAGAACCAGCTGCAGGGCCATTGGGCTGGGGAGGCGTGTTCTCCATCTGCTGCTGGAGAGGGTGGTTCCCCGCATCAGGTAGCGAGGAGTTCAGGGGGAGGGGCTTCGTTTGAATTTTGTGTCTGTAAACAGTAACAAAAAATCCTGCAGACCCTACCTTTAAGATGTTAAATGCAATTCTCTTGTGATGTGTGTGCACCAAAGCCAAACACTTGCTTAAAGTCAAGGTAACATGATGTCATGACAGCATTAATGTTGATAGTGTTATTAAAACCGCTTTAATTCACAGCCCTTGTGTAAGGATGAAATACGATGTAATCAACAAAGAAAGTCAGTTTTCTTTAGCTTTTTGACACACAGTGGATTAAGTACTGTCTAACTTTGAATTTTCTCTTTAAGATTTGGCTTTATATGTTCCCAAATGAAGGTTGCTTTATTGCAGCATGCTATGTGCTATGGGGTTGCTTTTGCATTTCAGCTAAGACAGGAGCTAAAGTGTTTTATTCAAAATGTAAACTGAACACAGAGACATCCTCAAAGCAACAAAATGTTTTTGGATAATAAACTATTCTTTGAGGTTAAAATTAGGTTTAGGATGATTATCGATTTGACAACATGGTGGGATGTATAGGATTAGTTTTAAGGATTAAGGATGGTGAAAGAAAGCTGGTGAATACTGTTTGGCTGCTTTGGTTTTTATTGGAAGTATATAAGAATAATCCTCATAAGCCACCTTCAATAAAACATACACTGTAACAGGATTTAATGTTCAGAAAATGAAGCACTCCAAAGTTGCACTTTTTGTTGTGTAAAAGTTTCATTTCCTTCCCTCTACTTTTTTATTCCAAGAAACTGCTGGAGTTGCGTCTCACCAAATCAGCATGATGCAAAGTCTCATCCTCTGGTCTCTGCTGCTTCGCTGTTTATTTCAACCCCGGACCACACAAAGAGGCACTGCTTGTAGATCAACCAGTAGGAGACACTGTTATTGTGACATAATGATTCTTCAACTGCTTCCTACCTGTGCCAGTAAAATTGTGTTTAAAGACCATGCCAAAAACAGCTCTGCCAGGGTTTGAAACACTCCTCTAAACTCTTTGTGTTTTAATCTCCTTACTGAGGAAACACATAGCAAGCAGAACAAATAGATAGGGGACCCGACATTTATACATGTCACCTTCTTTAGTATGTATTTAAGAAAAGCACCAACTGTTTTAATAGAGCAGTGCACTTGGAAGAAATTGAAGATTGTGTTTTGCAAATAGCAGCTATGAGGTTTGAATGTGACAAATTACTATACTTACAGAGGATGAGGTGAGGGTGAAATGTCAGGGCATAATGGCTGGATGATGGAAGAAAAGGAGAGTATTTATCGGTCTTAACTTCAGTGCTGTCAACCACACAAAAAACTCATTCAGACATCTAGGTCAAGGTTCATCCTATGTGAATTATACGGTTAGCTATATGAGAAAAGACTGAGCTGTTTTAGAGGGTGTTCCTTATCAATCAGTGAAATGTGGGGACTCTGCAGGGAAGATAAATCCTCTGGTACAAACACCTCAAGTCCGCCTTATGTCTTCTGTTATATCAACACCAAAAATTGTGCACCAAAGGAGAATGTGTGGTGAGGGGGATACAGTAATAAGTGCTAATGTGTGAGTATCAGTCGATTAATGGTGACATGTGTTACATATTACAACTGGAGGTGCTCTGAGAGCACAAACCACCATCAAGGCATTTCCAACATCGTCAGACAAGTTATTGTCAAAAATGTTGAAAACTGCCCTATTTCACACTGTTAAGAAATCCTTGAAAAAATCCTGGATTTGCATTCAGATTTAGATAACCACCAAAACTAAATCACTTGTTACTTGTGCCATGAAATATAAATCCCAGAAAATTGCATCAGAACCCATTCCTCACTTTTTCAGGTGTTCACAAACTATCAAACAAACTGACAAACGCCTGCAAAAAAGACATAACCCCCATGGGATAGGTAATTATATTTGATAATTTGATTGGGTAAGTAGAAATCAATTCCTTCAAAATGACACTAAACAGACAGTATAAAAAAACACACACCTGTTCACTATTATGTTCTATTATACAGCATCAGTTTCAGGTTATCTTCACCAATTAGTAAATTATAAAGCCAGTGAGATATAGGCACTGTCCATCATGACACACATTTGAAAACATGAAAATAACCTTGGAAAATAAGCTGCATTTGCCATAATCCATGTTTGCTGCATGTTCATCTTATTTCAGCAACCCTTACAATAAACCGAATGAAGTGATCAATCCACTTATAGGACCTAGTGGGAAGAAGCAACTCAGAAGCAAAGCAAATTAAAACACTATTTGGCCCTAAACAGAGAACTCAAGCTGGCATATTACCTTTGATCTTTCACTGAGAAAAGTGACGAGGTACAGACTCAGTTCACACAGATTATCTATAGAGACGGGTTGCCACAAAAAGAGCTAGCTACCAAAGGAGGACAGGCTCTGCCTCAACTTTGACATCCAACAGGTAGAGACAGAGCTCCACTTCCTCACATCCTACTCTAAATACCAGGCTGCAAGAGGGGAATACAGCCCCCATATAACACACACACACAAACACACATGGAATAAACAACTGATACTTCGGTAATCCCACATTTACTGGGAGAAATGCAGAACTGTGGGATTATTGCAGCCAAATATATCAAAGTGTGTGAGGACCTGAGGACAACCAGTGGAACCTGGACACACACAACCACGGCCCACACATTAATACATATAAACATGCACACACAACTACAGATGCACGCAAAAACACAAAACACATACATAAAAATTCACACAAGGTTTTTGTTTCTTTTGCTTTTCGATATTATTTGATGTTTTTTTCCTATTATATTAACATAAAACATTCTTAACTTTTTTTAGCTTTGATACCATAATACTGCTAATTTATATCAATATAATGATTATTCCTCTTTATTTCAAACACATTTATTTCTCTTTATTTATTTTTGATGAAATGCTATGGCAATAATGCTTTACATCATTCAAACCAAATTGAAAATGAATTGATTCTTTCAGTGCTTTAAACTTAAGGCAGCAACAGCTGCTCTCCTCGTCTACCACCGTAGTAAATAAAACAGAACCTCCTCTGTCTTAATGTGGGCTTCGGAGATGCATCTAGTCAAATAAATCATAGTGCACTCTACATGGCTGCAGCAGAGGCAACACCACAATGGCATTATGACTCCCTTCTGCTAAGCATCTATTTGGCTGTCTTCCAGTTGACAGTGCTAACAAGCTAGGGCGTAACGAACCTGTTGTGTGTCAAAAGTTAAAAACATTGATGGCTTTGCTGTACATTTCATACTTACTCTTTGCTTTTTTGAAAGCAGATGATAATGCACCTTCTTCTACAGATAGCCTTTATGCTGTTTGACCTGTAGACTTCAATCAGTGCAGACTCTGTGGAGCATGTACGGAGCACAACAAGCAAGTTAGCACCTCTGCTGCCAGATTAACTTAACTTCTTAGTTTGTAAAGAGATCACTGTTAATGCTTCTAGTGTAAAGGTTTCATCAGATTTCTTCATTAATAGCGGAACAAGGGACCAAACTGAAAGAATTTCTTGATAGCAACAAATGGTTTTGCTCTTCTCTGGCTGGCTGCTGCAAGATTTTGATTTATCAGCTGGCTCGCTCCATGTCGCTCACTGATCGGCAGCAAAGCCCACCTACTGCGTACATCTAATGATTTGTTAATTGAATTGGCCCATAATGAATTTCGCAAACAGAAAGTTTTACCAGCTATCTTCCAATTATACTTTCTTATGTTCTGCCCCACCCAAACACTGTCTATGGGGTGTTGCCCAGACGGACAAGTGAAAAATATGTGAATATGTGAAACAGTTCATCTGGTATTCCAGCATAACATAAGACAAAATAACATAACTGTTAACAAGTTTGGACCAGTCAGGACAAAGAAGACTCTATTAACAACTTACGATACTAATACAATACAACCTCTTGTATTAAGACAGGGTGAAAACAAACTTTGGAATTTCAAACTTGAATAAATATATGGATATGTATATGTGCAAAATTTTGCTGTAGTTTGCTCAGTCCAGTGATGTCGTCAGGATCAAAGCTGCTTTTTACTGCTATTTCTGCACCATGTTATGAACACACCTCCAACCACAGGGAAAAATCTAAATATAACCATGCAACAGATAGGGGTCAGTACTATGAGTGTGCCAGCTGCTTCACAAGTTTACTAGTTATCAAAGATGCTGGATACAGCAGTTATTATCAATAAACTGTCTTACCCACCAATATGAGAACACCAAGCTGTCAAAATGCTGATTGCTGCATGCCAAAGCATTTTTATAATGATTTATTTTTGTCTCTTTGCAGCCCTAACTTAGCATTTATATTTTCTCATCTAACTATATATAGATCAACTAGCCATACCTGGGCAGCACCTTTAAGCAACTGCCATCCTCATTTATTACTCCTGTCCCTGACCACATTTCCCCTGTATGCCCACTTTAAACAGTTCGCCACGCCATTCCAGCCTTAGCCCATTGCTAACACCAATACATATTAATGAGAAAGCCTATCCAATTTCCAAGTGAAGAGGGCCATTGTTCTGGCCTAAGTGCTATTACCCGGCCGTAAATGAGAATTTCCTCCACAGCACATAATATGACGGTTATGTCTTTGAGAAGGTTGCTCTGCAGCTGTCCCTATTACCCGGCCTGCATCAAGCTTTGTCTACAGGTCGCTAGCTCATCGTTTCCTCAGCCATAAGCTGGTTATTTGCTTGGGTGCTGATAGTGTCATACTCAAGCAAGCTTGTGCTTCCTCTCTGCAGATAAACTAACAGCTAATGGTGTTTACGAAGCCTTGGCCCCTGTTGCCTGATGTTTTTTCGGGGACTCATGATACATCACATCCATGTTTACTAAATTAAAAAAGTGGGCTGTATTGGTCTGCTGTCCTCGCTGGTGTGGGCTGATAAGGTCATAAAAGACCACCAAGCATGACTTGAGATTGTTACTTTCCTCGAGCCACCTCTTCTCCTACCTCTCCCCTTCTCCTCCTGCGTCTGATTCTGTCTCATTCCTTTCCCTCCGAGATGAATATATTAAATGCCTGGTGTGAGACTGAATAATTGCAGGGTAGCTGTAGCTTTTTTCTTTGTTTCTCCAGCTTCTTTCTGCCTATTCTTCTGCCTCCTTTTTTCTGCTCTCACACGTCTGCCTGTGTTGAACACAGTTGGACAGCTCTCTGCTGTCATAAAAACACATCTGCTATTGTTTGAATAGTGACAGTAATGATTGCTGCAAGGCCGGGGGATTTATACATTCTGACACTCTGATAGTGGTGGGGTGATGAAATTGCAAAGAAATAAAGGTTTCTTAACAATTTTACTATTACAAAAGTGTCAGATTTGTGTCTAAATAATGCAGCATATTTCCAGATTGTTAGACAAACATAAGCTGGGAACAATATCAGTGAGATAGTTTGCCAGTTAAGCTCTTAAGTCGCCTAACTGAGGGATACCATCAGTGACTTTAATGTGATACCATGCACTATAAAACAAATAAGATAATGGCCATCATGAGAACCATTTTTTTTATCTTACATTCAAATTATAGTCTCAAAATGTATTGTAAAAACCAAAGGTGTGTCAAAAGCTGACAAGAAATCCCCGTGCCTCCTACAGGGGAAACACTAAAGCCATTTACTTCATCTGTTAACACGACACCATGGAATACCTAAATGCTACTAAACCTTTTTTACAGAAAGATTTGCACACATTATACATTTTTTACTCGCCATTCAGTAACAACTTCAGTTACTTTCTGCAAACGTGGATGAGATATGTGCTTTTGAATAAAAATAGCTTTTTGGAGGTCACTGGCAATAACTCAAAGAAAGTGTCAAGACTTAAAGAAATGGACCAGGATGTACATTAGGGTTTGTTAGCTTGATGCAAACACATGATGGAGAATGCTATCAAGAGGTGATATTGTGTCTCGACTCGGATTCATATGTTTGATTTCATAAGCATAGAATCACTAATGTTTGAAAAACCTCTTTCAGAGCTCCTGTCACTGTAAGACCCACTTCCCCATGTGGGCCCATCCTGTTCTGATTAGTTGACCTATCTACTCTGAGTTTATTGGTCGGATTAGCGCTGCTCAACGCCACATTTTAACTCAACAATAATGTCGATAATGGTTCCTGCTAATAGCGGTTGCTGCTTAGAAAGTAAGTGGAACAATCAATGCCTTTTTGGGGACTAAAGGGGGTACTTGTGGCTATGGGTGTGACTCAGTTGTTCTGAAATGGAGAAGAGCCTATGAGCTCACAAGAGTAGAGTCCCAATCTAGATTATTTATTTATTTGTTTTACTTGATTCTGCCCACTCAGCACATTGTCTGTGAGTTATTCCCAAGGTGGACTTGTAAACCATGTAATGAACATGGGGAACAGTCCAACTGCATTGAAGATGAATTACTAAATACTAAAATGACAACTCTTAGTTAAAAATAATGTTAAAATTAACCATGATAAGATACATTACAATTGTAAGAGGTTGTATTGAAATAGAAAGTCTGATGTACAATGTATTTTTCCATGACCCAAATGTCAACAGAAGTCTGAAGTGCTGCGACTACTTTATTGCTGGAGACGCACTGACTGTGAAATGAAGGGCTCTTACCAATGTTTGAAATAAAACGTTTGTTACCGTCTTTTTTTTTTTTACCTTTATTGGTGTAGGGTTTTTTTTATTGTCTATCAGTCGGTTTCTTACTTTGTTCTGTAAAGTTCACAATGTAATAATCATGCATCAAATTTTTATAGCGCTTTTCAAAAAGACTCAAAGACACTTTACAAAGGATAAAACAAATGTGCCTTTTCTATGCAGCTACCTCACACTTTAGGTACCATATGCTTTGCTGTGTGGAGATTTGCTTCTTTTAGATGCTGGTAGTTGAGCTTTTTACCTACAAGATATGTCATGAAATGTAGACAGACAACTTGAGTTGCACTGCCTACCTCCATAGTTTTAAGCTGCAGATTCTTTTTTTTTTTTTATAAATTTGCGCTAGACATGGTTAACTTCATATTTTATCCATCCATCCATTCATTATCTTCATTGCTTTTGCCCAATATACCAATGTTTTATTTAAAAGCAGGTTTTACAACCTTGTGTGGGACAAAAGCTGTGGCAAAGTGGAGCCAACCCCTGCTTGCTTTGTTTGTTACACTGTGTTTCCCTGCACATTACAGACAGCTAAGCAGCCCATTACACTTCTTACAGAATAGAAGCAAACATTTAATCATGTCAGGTTGTGTGCTGTGTGATTGTGGTGGCTACTTGAGGCCATGATGGTGCATGTCTCAGCATTTTGTAGTGGTATATTGATCATATCAGACATGAATCATAGTTTTTGTGTAAAGAATTTATTTCCAAGTGTAGCTTCTACACTGGATTGTACAGTAGATATGCTAAGTGCTTGCAATGAAATGACAATTACATCCCATAAATATTTACTACTGACACCAGCTAAAGCCACATTGTTGCTAACATGCTGCTGTTGCTAGTAGGCCAAATATCAGTCCATACTGATGTTAAGCTGCTACGGCAGTGCATATCTATTTGTTGAAACAGCTCAGGAATGAGCAAAACCCTGCATGAAGCAAATACAATCTGCCACATGAAAAGTGAGTTGAGTGTTTATTAATGCAAACCATTGTCCTTGTCACAAAAGACAAACATGAAAAAGAAAGCCTAGCAGGGGGTTTTAGACAGCTTGCTTGTACATGACATGACACACAATAATCGCACAAAAATGAAACTGCCCTGGTAGAAGTATGTAGGGAGCAGAACAAAGCATAGAAATGTATGCATGGGCTGCCATAAATAAATAATGCTACCAACACTGATTTCAGATGAGCTGCTCACGAAATCTCATGTACTGTACGTACTGTATCCTAAGGGCTTTGTTGGAGACAGTGCTTATGAGGCAGCGCTACGCCTGTGAGGGCACTGCTGCTATTTCAGGAACTGCTGCAAGGAGGAAGTGACACGTCTCTTAGGGCAACAGAGATGCAGTATAGATAGACGGATCAGGAGAAAACAAAGGATGAGAGGGGATGCTCTAATTAGACTTAACTCTGCTCTGCTTGTTTGTTTCACAGTACATTTCACTCCTGTTTGATTTGCATTGACACTGCAGCATTCGTTTAATCCTTGTTCTGATTCATATCTTTTTCTCGTTTTTTCCCCTCAAGCCTTTATTTTGAGGAATTATAAATCCATCATGTGTTTGATTTGCAAAAAATAGGTTTGGTTTATAGAGGCATGATGCAAAAAAACTGAAAATTTTGAATTTTAAAGCTTAATAGCTAAAAATAGCTTAAAGCTTTTTCCTAGTTACCAAATAAATTCTTAAACAGATCGCTTGTTGAGGCGGATGATGTTTGAAAACTAAACTACAATTAATAAATCAAAGGAATGGTTGCATAGTTTTTAAATTGGAGTGAAAGTTTTGTTAGTTTTTTCATTATTTATGATGAAGTGACACTCATGGTCTGATAGGCCATATTTTCGAAAGTCAAATTAAGGAGGTCAGTTTACATTCTCAAAAACAGTAAAATGAACCAGGCATAAGGTTCATTCACACCTGTACTGCTGTGAGCCTTTGATTCCTCCTAATATGCTGTATCAGGTATTTGTGAGTATGCTGGTCATACCTCCAATTTCTTGCAACAAGAAATACCCCCCAAAATGGTGTTCAAGAAATCATTGTTTAAGTAGTGTTTGAGATTAATTCCTGCAGAGCATTAAATGTGGGCAGATTTCCTATAAAGTAAATAAATCTTAGAGAGTTATCTTCCACTTATTGGTACATGTTTGAAAAAAGAGCCTCATATGAGAGCAGCACTGAGTTTTTGTCAAGTCCTTTGTCCTGCATCTACTTTATCCTGCTTATCCAATGCCTACATGGACTTTTTTCATCTGAGTTCCACCTGACGGGGTGAGGTAAACATTAATTTAAGCACAATAACTATAACAACAACTGTTTGTCTTATCCAGACAGCATTTAAGTCAACAAAAATCTGCCGAACCTGTGATGAGGTACTCCTCTCATGTACATAAAATTGCAGAAAAGTGTTTTTGTATGTGTTCATTTATTAATATTGAAACATGTTATTCCTGGTCTATTGGTTCAAACTAAAATGACCCGACTTAAAGCTGTGGTTTGTAACTTTGATGAGACTGCAGTGGAAGCAATTTTTAACCCACCCCCATGCCCCTTACCTAATGCACAATCAATCCACTGTGTTTGCCGTTAGCTGCCATTAGCATTATGCCAATTTAATGTATTTGTAGCTACAAAAGAGCCACAAACCACATGTCCTTTCATAAACTTAACATCACCTGTGCAGTTTAAACAACTGAAGCTCATTTAGATATAACAAGTACATGTATGTTAGCAAAGGACCCAATTAGAACAGTGTGCCTGAATTGAGCCCTGACAGACTGAAAAGTGGGCGTCCCTTGCTAGTCTTTCTAAAGGCTTAATACAGAGCAAGGAGGGGATACGGATGTCTAATGCTCTCTCATGTGGCTTCAGTAAAACCATGTTGAGAGGTAATTTGGGCCAGTACACAAAAAATAGTTTTGCATACTGCAGCTTTAAGTTAGAATTTATAGGATTTTTGTATAAAATAATCTTAAATGTTTATCATAAACAGATCTTACCACAACCAGAGCCTAAGCTTCTTTGAACCATTTTGTACTGAAACACAGGGGTGCGCAACACAATGTGTATCAGTATGCCTGTAATGTTGGTGTCACAAAAATTCATATTGTGATGGAAAAAGTACAAGTTACATGTGTTGTGTATGGCAAGAATCCAGCAACAAGATGCATTTCAGGGTTTGAGTATTAGGACATATCATGGTATATCATGATAACACGTCATCATTTTTTAGTAGTCACAGTATTATGTGCTTAAAGCATGGTTTCTGATCAGTGTTATTTATACAAAGCATGGTCCCTGTAACAGGGATGAACTCTACTGTCTGTCCCAGTGACATAAATTTAACAGTAAATGTTGAAGAAAGACAACTAGTGAAAGTCGGCTGCCAAATAGTGGACAGAGGCTGGACTACAATACAAAATAAATGATCATTAAAAAAAAAAAAAAAAAAATTTAGCCCTGTTCTACAAAATATTGCGGTATAATGATGTATCAGTATTTTCCTACACCGTAATAGTAATAAAATCAACAACAATTTATGGCCTGTAATGGTTGTTGTAATACAACAATGGTCAATTAAATGTTTTGAAATTGGTGTAAGAAAGAGCAAAATATTGTAGGAGCATCTCTTTGCTCAGGTTTCTCTTCAGGACAGTTTTGCAGGACAAAATAAGAATAAAGTTAGACCAACAGACAAGGATGCTTTCAGCAGAGACCGCTAGATGAAAGCATGGATATGCTGCCTCTCCTCTCTATGAGTTCATCTCACAGGCTCAAGACAAGTTTAAATCTTTAGATTTCCAGCCCACATTCCTCATCCTTAACGTTCCCACAAGATAAAAGAAAAAACAGCTCCCTCTGACAGTTAATGTGAGAGCATGACAGCAGCAGTTAAACCACAAAACCACTGAAAAACTGACCTGAGAGGGATAAATGAAAAGGGTCTCCAAGCCCTCGACAGGTGGACTCAACCTCATCGAGATGTGTGTTTGTTTGCTTGCGTGTTTGTGTGTCCGTGTGTGTCAGAGAGGAACCTGTTCGCAGCACGGGGAGATGAACAGCTCCAGGCCTGGCTGTAAAGCAGAGCTGAATGGAGGAGAGAGAGAGTGATCGCTGAGAGTTAAAGGAGGAGAGGAAAGCAGCTTGAAGGCAGCTGAGATAGTTTCATTTTAAATCAGGGTGAGAATACACACAAAGCTAAATTAAGATGCATGTGGGCTGGAAAGACAAACGCGAACAACAACACTGTCTTTTGTGCATTTGTCACGCAGTCAGGTGAAATTACGGTCAGCCTCCCTGCATCTTTTTTTTCTCCCCTCACCCCCTCTCTCTCACTTTATCTGCCACTCTCCTCACACACAAACACATTTCACACTCTTACAAAGCATGCATCAAGCTTCCCCTTGCTCCCAATAATCATGTGACAGCACTAATCACACCAGCATTGGCGATATTGGCTGTTATGTTACACATCTGTTAGCAGTGCGTGATAATGTCACGAAGCTGTGGATGTTTGCCACAGGGCTTATCACACACCGACACTCACACACGCGCTCCCTAATGGCTGACTTATCATTGTCACCGTCCAATAACAGATTTTGTTTTTTCACTCCTGTGAGGTGTTTTGTTTGGACATTTTAGTGTTATTAGTTGTAGCAGGAGAAGGGGCTTAAATCTGGGATTACTGAATACTCTTCTATTTTATTGGACATGTTTATACACTTCCACAACCTCTCACCTAAATTACAGCATTAAAGGTGAAGATAGAAAACTGCCTGCTTGTTCGAAGGATCTCTCAACATCTCCACAATAGTAAATGTAAAACTGACAGTACCATTATACACTAAAGCACTTTGGGGTCATTTTAGCAACAATGATCTAATCTTAAAGGTCCCTTGTCCATGGTCCATGTCCTAGTTCATTTACATCATGTCTTGGGTGTCGATTAAGCAAGGATTTGATTTAAGATGAACAAATCTGTCTCTGCAGAGACTCAGATGCAGCTCCTTTTTCCTTCACTTTGGGAACGCTTGGATATACGGGGGTGGGTGGGCCACAGGAGGCTATGATAACGAGCTCTGAACTGATTGAGCTGGTTACTAAGCTCTGCTAAGACAGAGATGATGATTATTGGACCTCAAAAGCCGACCATCTGTTTGATAAGTTGACTTGGTCTCTGGCTGATTGTGCTATTCATTGCAGAGACAGTGAAAAAATCTTGGTGTGCTGTTTGATCAGACCTTTACCTTTTGATTCGCACATTAAGGAGGTAACAAAGTTTTTTTTCATCTTAGGAGTATTGCTAAGATTAGTTCAGTCCTGTCATTTAAGGGTGCTGAGTTCCTTATACATTAATTTGTGACGTCTCATCTGGATAATTGTAATGCACTTCCGTCAAGTTTACCCAAGAAAAGTTTTCAAGGCCTGCAGATAGTGCAGTATGCGGCAGCTTCGGTTCTGACCAGAACAGGAAAATATGAGCACATAACCCCCTTGCAAGCCTCTCTTCACTGGCTGCCTTGTCAGGCTAGAGCTGACTTCAAGGTGCTGCTGCTGACCTATAAAGTAGTTAATGGCATTGCACCATCTTATATGAATAACGTTGTGTACCCTTATATACCTTCTCCTGTTCTTCGCTCCCAAGGAACTGGTCTTCTAAGTGTTCCCAAAGTCAGAAAAAAAAGACAGCTGGTGAGGGTGCTGTTTCTTTCTGTCTGCTAATGTTATAATGGTCTTCCTCAACACATTAGGCAGGCATGTTCTGTTGACGTATTTAAAGCAGAGATAAAGCCCCACTTCTTTACTGTTTCATTAGAGTCATTTGTTTTTTATTTTTTTCCTGAGCCTGTGGTTTAACTGTTTGTTTATTTTATTTTATTCTTTTAAATGGCCATGTACAAAACTTTGACTGAAATCGCTTTCTGACTGAAATAAGGCTTGTGCCCTTTCAGACATAAGATTTTGATGTTTAGTGGGAAATAATAAAATGCATCTGATGTTGCCAACATTTGAATCTTAATCCATTGATGTATGTATAAATGAGGGTGCTAACTAACTGCTAACAAGGACTACAAAAATGGCCGGGGAACTGACAGCAAGCATTCCCAATTGTTTTTTAATAATCAGTAATTGATACACTATTGCAACAGCCATGAGGACCAACTTGGCCAGGTCACTGGACTTTGTGGAAAGCCTCAAACAAGAGGTCACAATAATATGTTCCTTATTAGATTTATTAGAACAGATTATTAGATTTATTAGATATTGTTGTTGCTACTAAGTCAACCTGCCGTGCTGCAGTCTCATAATAGCTTACTAATAGCTTTTCACTAAAAACATTTTGAAAATAAGGCTTGTTTGTTCAGATTTTCACATAGAGCAGAGCATGTGAGTTTTATATTTTTATGTTTGCTAGAGAGCTTATTATCAGCAATGATTCATAGCACAGTGAAAAATCCCATAGGCTTATAGTGGGCTTACAGTCAAGGAAAGCAGCGCAATGCTAACCTCCATGTTGGCCTACAAAAAGACATCATCCCTGCACCGCTCTATTTTAGGATCCTGTAAACCCTGTCCCTGCCCTTTTTGTCTTTACAAACAAAGAAACTCCTGCAAAAGTCGTATAGAATTGTGTAAAAGATATGGTGAACCTCTACAAGTCATGCTTGCACTTGACTTGTTGGCCTCTGTATTGGGATATACCCATACTATAGTGTATTTAGTACTTTACTTCAGTAAAAATATTACTTTTTTTTTTACAGCTTTCTTACACTCAAGCATCCATTCAGAAGCTTGTGGAGTCGGTGTATGTATGTTTTTACAGTGGATTTGCCAAGCCTAGAGTTCTTTCTCTCTCTGGAAAAGTTTAAACAGCATTATCTGTCAGCTCAGATGATAGGGCCCATCTATTTCTCTGTAAATAAAAAATGTGCTGAACCACAATAGAAAAAGCTTTTTTTTTCTGAAAGGTTTTCCCAAATCTCTCATTCTTTGTTTCTGTCATGTAACATTCAGTTGTTTTGTCTGCTGAGAAATCCATCCTGTTTGAATGGGAGCGGCTTTAACAAGCACAAGCATTTCTTTACTTGTCAGAATCACTCACCTTACAGCCGCTGCAGTGGAGTGCAGTTTCTTTTCCTGAGATTTATAGATGATAGTGAGAGATTATTCCTGTAAACTCAGAGCTCAGGTATGAGTTGCAGTGGCAGCGAAAAGAACAAAACATTTACTAGACCTTATGATTATTTATCAAGCATAAAGCTCATAATAGCAGTATCATAATGGCCTTGTATTGTTTGGACTGTAGGAATACACCTTGAAGGTCGCGTCATGCAAAATACACTTGTAAATGGTTTTCAAGTTTCTCCAAACCTCCTCCCCAACAAAAGGAAAAGATCCCCCTTGTTTTAGTTGCTTTATCTTTGGGAAAATTTGTGCTGAAACAACTTGTTAGAAAAAAAAAATCCCATAATGATGTCATTAGGGGATATGTCACATGCCCATGTACAAGACACTGCCCGAGTCAGGTATTCGTACAACCTACAGGCAGAATCAGTGGAAGGACCTTGTCTATGCAGGTGTGTGTAGCCACAGTAAACATTAGAGCACAGTGCTGGAATCTGAAGCCACATCCATTACTTCAGAGGGGCATGGTCAGACACAACCAATGAGGATTTACATTAAAGCAGTCCTTTCCGGGCATGGCTGAAACAAAGTATAATAATTAGGCAGATTTTTGTCAAGGAACATAAAAAATGTTCTTTGAACGCCTGAAACCAATGTAAACTTGTGGAGAAGGTGTAGAATATGGGGCCAATTATGTGTCTTAGGAACACCACTTTTTGCTGGCAGCATTAATACCAACATACTCCAGTTATGTCTCTTTCATACATATTGGAGTGTTTTTCCATATTCAGATTTTTTTTGTCTGCCTTTGTGATTCATAGTTGAATGAATCCATTTTGACTGATTGCTCTAATTTCCTTAATGGACCTGCTTATGGCAACGTCAGGCTCTGTGGCTCCCATAAGGCCCTCAGCCTGGAAAGAATGAAATGTATCCGACTCAGCGACCTGTGGTCACAAAGTCTGGGTATACATCTGAACCTGTAGGTCAAGCTTTAGATCTTTCACATGCAAAAAAACAGTGGTACAATGTTTCCAGAGAAACAAAGAGTATACTGAGCAATTATTTATAGCTTCCCCTCTTTGTCAGTTACATGCACTCAGAAAGACAGCTAACTGTTCACACAAGCTTTCAAAGCTGCTGAGCTCGGAAGATTTAGGAAGTCGATAAAGAAAAAAATACCTCTATATCCTCAGCATAGCTTTGAGCAAATAAATCCATACTGCAATTACACCCAAAAAATCATTTACAGCAGTGAATTTACCTTAAATCTTTAGAGGTGCACAGATGTAAAGAAGTTACAGCATCCTCTTCTTTGATCAAACAAGAATGTTGAACATGTATAATTATCAGTCTTTCAATGCGTAAACAATCATCCTTCCGGGCGGTATTAATCAAGGAAATGCACTGTAAGACCCTCTGTACCATATAACCTCTTGCCTTGAACCATTATTCTACTGAGATGTATAAACAGTTTGACGTCTGTTGATTTATTTATTATTATTATTTATTCATATCGTTAACAGCCTACTTTATATTTTTAACTGGTTGGCCACCCCTTGTTGATAACAGACATGGAAGAGCCCATGTTCTGCCCCAACACAGGTTCACCTATTCAGTTTTGCTGACTGAAGTATGTTCACAAGTAATGCACAAAAAACCCTTTTTAGTTTTCACTGAGTACCTCGATCTGTTCTGTTAGAGCATCTGTCACTTTAACACCTCCTACTTGCTTGCTCTGTGGTAATTGGTCAATTCAGCATTGCCTAGTGCCATGTGTTCAACAGCTCTGCAGTCATTCTGAAGTCACACCGGTAGGTGTATTTGGGTGGGGGCTAAGGGGCAAACCATTTCAGGCAGCTATGTGCTGTAAACAGGAGAAAAGGGAGAAGTCCTGATGCCAAAGACTCCTTGTTTTGTGCTTAGATGTACACATGTTCTCACGTAGAGAACAGAAGCAAAACACACTGAATGTCATATCAAACTCAATAAAGAATGATGTACTTACAGAGTCAAATAATTCCAGAGACTTATTCTAGAATTAAAAGTTGATTATTATTTATTTTCTTCACAAACATCTCTGTATTTATACCTGATCAACAGAAGCAAGAACAACCCGAAAAGACTAAAAGGATTCACAAGTATGCAATATCCTTCAGCTCCGTATACAGAAAAAAAGTTAATTTGATTGAATAGAATAACTGCACATTTGGCCTGCACAGCTCTTGCTAAAACATGATTAAGCATTTTTCTCTCTGAAAATGATTAAAGTCTTCTTGCAAAATTCTGATGTATTGCACTGAGACAAAGTCGTCTGCTTTCTAAAGCTTTCTTACTTTCAGAGGGCCACATTATTACATATTGAAGCAGATGCTTCAAAAGTATCTGTAATCTAACAAAATGATAAAAATCAATGTTGTTGGGTAGAAAGCTCATATCTACATTTTTCATAATATTCATCTTTTTTTCACAATCTGGTCCTCTTGTTCACCCTTCACAGCTATGAGTGTGTGTAATAAATTCAAAACCAGACTAGAATATTAAAAAACATTTGCCAGATCTTTTAATTACATGATTTTCTTAATAGTACTTTATTATTTTCCCAAAAGTTAGTGTGGAGAAGAGAGGTTTTGTTCAAACAGCAAAGATATGTATCTTTTATCAGGATGTATGATGTCAACATTAAAATGTTGAGCTCAAAGGGAACAAGTAAAGCTCCATTTAGTGAGCTACACATGGGATAAAGGCGATGAACAACTTGTTATTAAATTGCATTTAGCATTGCTTTATGAAAAATATTTACAAAAACTTTAAAAAGCAAATCATATCTGCTAATTTCTCATGAACAGTAAACAATCACCAGTTACTTCTGATGTCAAATTAATACAGCTGGTTTTCATATTTTAATGTTTTTTGCCTTTGTCCACACTACTGTAGAGGCAATTCAGACTGACACACATAGCAGATTGTCAACCTTTCTTGTTTACAACTTTAGAAAACTAAAATTGACTGATGGACTGCATTTAGTAAGGAGGAGGGCCACAGGTGGCCCCTTGACCACCCATTGACAACCCATGTCTAAACCCCTGACTCTTAAGCTGCATGTGGCTCTTTTGTTGCCAGTTATGGCTCTTTAGATTTCAAATTGAAAAAGATTGTCAGCAGATGTGATTGATTGCAAATCACATCGATAAATATGTTTCCCAGACACAGACAATGCTTCATCAAGTGGCCCAGCTTTATTTGATGACCTTTAGACCTGTGTTTTACCAACATGTGCACAATGAGGATGTGAACATAGAGCAGTCCACTGCTGTGTCTCTTAAGTTTACAGACAGAGGTGGAGTCAGGGGAGGTGTGTATCTGTGTTTGAAGGTGTGAGCATAGACTTTATCATTCTTTCTGCACTTCTCTTTTTAGCAAACACTCAAACATTTGTGTTAAGAAAACAAACACCTAACATGATCTGTTTCAGTCCTGGACAAGATTTGCTCCACATTTGCTGAAGTTCATGTGCTCAGAGTCTGTTAGAAAGAGGTTAAAAAAGGAAGAAGTGTTTATTGTTTTTTTTATCATTTAATAATGCATAATGTATGTGGACTTCTTAAGTACCATTATGTAATAACGGCATGGTTCAATGTCATCATAGCATTGCATAAGTCACAGCTACCAGCTTTACACCCTCTTGATTACATACATGTCATGAACTTGCTTGAACAACACTTAATTCTTTCTCATTATTGGCTCATTTGTAGTATTGATCCACCAAAAGTCTAATTTTCTGATTTAAACTATTCATCTCAAACATCCCTTGACTTCCCACCCATATCTTCTAGCGTTTCCTCACATTTGTTCTTCTTTATCATGTCCCTTTGAAGGAGAAGAAATTACCTGCAGAAAAGGAACCATCATTTTCACCTTGAAGCTACATGTCTGCTGTCTGCAGCTGGACCAATCAATACCACACCGACATTACCAGAGCAATCGGTGTCACTGCTGTCAATGACCAGACAACATTTGTTGAGGTTAAGCGGTGTTGAGCGTGTCAAAGTGACCACATATCATCATTTGTAAGCCAGTGGTGGGATGAGAATACAATAAGTGACCAGTTCAGTGCCAATCGACTGTCTACGACACTTGGGTAAAAGCAGTTGGCTCAGTGCAAAGTGTTTAAGATGTATCCACATCACAAATCCAGAGAGAAAGCTAATACACAAGCAGACTTTAATAGTATAAAAATAGATAGTATTGATGGATATGTTATCCTAAATATTGATTATCAGCACCTGCCTGAGGCTCAGCTGGATTAAGATAAAGTATAAAAAATTGATAGGTTAATGAACTGATTTGTATCACTTTGCCTTACTCAATACCAATTAGTTGCATATTCAGGATTCTCAGCTGCAGTTGAAATGTGTTGTGGAAGGAAACTGTTGATGATTAAAGGTCTTAATCAGTTGTTTTGGTCTTTACTTTTACTTTTCATAATCAATGTTGTAATTAATGTTTTTACTTTATCATAATCAATGTTTTAACTTTTACTTACTTGTTTTCAATGTTGGAATATTGGTTATTTTAATCATTCAAGTATATTTCTTTTATTACTATTAGTTATTTGGTATTAGACAATCACAAAGTATTTAATCAATATATTAGTATACGTTAGTCACAAATTTTTCCTTATAAACTTATTTTCTCACATTGGATTTATATTACACCTTTTGCCTTACTTTGTACACTTATTTTTCCATATGATTTTTTATTTTATTTTTCATTTAATATGATTCACAGTGTGTTGCCAAGTTGACACATTTTATAATATTTTCTTACATATTTTGTTGTATATAAACATCATACACCAGTATTTAAAGCCACTTAGAATTTCACACTCTAGTTAGAAATGACCACAGAATGTATGTTTTATGATTGTTCTGATCATGTTTTATAATGTCACAAAGTAGAAGTTAGAGGTATCACACATTATACTCTTAATGTAATGGTTTCTGTCTTATAAAATGTAATTTTTTTCTATGCATGACAGTCAAATGTTATGAAAAGTTGTTTTTCCCTTAAACAGAACCAAAGTACATCTCTAATGATGTCTATTTTAAAGATTAGGTGAATCAAATACTTATAAATACACTTTGTAACCAGTAAGCTCCACTAAGTTTGAGAAGAGGCCATCTGTGGAATTTTCCAGACCATATTTGGAGCTAACAGAGAAGCCATTTTGAATATACTGCTGTCTGAAATAAGGAAGAGAAAATTGCCTTATTATATATAATAATTATAAAATAAAGAAATTCTGGACATCAGTGGATTTGTATGAAGGTCCGTCGATGGGTAATATTACACAGTTATGTTCAAGAGTAAATGAAAATGAATATTAAAAAGAGGGGATGGAACTTTCTAGAAGAGGGAAGGAGCTACACCCATAGAGGATGAAAGACAATGCTTTATGTCTTTGTAACCAGTTGAGTGATGGTACCTCATTCAACTCCTCCTCCTCTGGTTTGTTTATGTTCACCCGTGGAGCTTAAATAAACTAGGACTATCTGACTTGGATTCTGTCTGCACTCCATTGTTTCTTAAGAACAAAGAGTGTAAACTTGAACTTGATATTTTGTACATCTGTAGTTTCATTTTAGCTGCCATTTTAAGAGCAGATTTTTTTGAGTCAGCTCATTTTATGTCTTTATGAAAACAATGGAGACATAAACGCCTTCAGTGTGGCATGGTGGTGCAGCAGGTATTGACATGCCTCGCAGCAAGAAGGTTGCTGGTTTGATCCCAGTGTTGGTCAGGGCCTTTCTGTGTGGAATTGTATGTTCTCTCCATGCATGCATGGGTTCTCTTCAGGCACTCTGGCATCCTCCCACAGACCAAAACATTCTCATTAGGTTGATTGGTGACTCCAAATTGCCCTTAGGTATGAATGTGAGTGAGGAATGTTTGTCTTTCTCTCTGTGTGGTCCTACAATCAGCAGGCAACTTTTCAGGGTGTACCAGCCTTTCATCCAGTATCAGCTGAGATGGGCTCAAGCCCCTGTGACCCTAAAAAGGAGAAGCAATATAGATAATGGATGGATGGATTCATGGATGGATAAATGCCTTCACTAATTGGCTCATGGATATTAACATGGACTGTCCAGTGTGTTTTATACATGCAGTAGAGATTGAAGCAAATATCCAACAGAGAAAATTACACAAAAGAAAATGGAGTCAACGGTTATTTGTTATGAGCAATGGGTCTATCACATTAACCTGTTTGAGTTTTTGACATTTTTGTGTGTCTCCGTGTGAACGGGGAAAATGGGATTTTGGGCTGAAATGTCACTCTACACTGACCTGTCTGTAGGAAACTTGTTTAAAAGGGAGGAACCTCTGTTTTTTTTTTTTTAAATATCCACCTATGTTTGGACATGGCCTTAAATAGTGCTCAGGTGGGTCCCCATTCTTAGCCATCCAAGCACATTTGACAGCCATTGAAGCTTTTTATTTGATTTATTTTTTAAAATCTGAATATAATCATGTAATACCTGCACAAGACATGAATCTAGCGATTGGTCCCACTCAAAGATTAAGGTACAATGTCCTATTTTAAAAAAGGAGCTTTGTATGCTTTTATGACCTCAACCAAGGAGTTTATGTTTTACTCCAATTTGACAGTTTGTTTGTTTATTAGTTTGTGAACGGTAGAACTAAAAAAAAAAGGTGAATGGATTTTGATGAAATTCTTAGGGGCTGTTGGTCGTGGCACAAGGAAATTGTGATTTCATTTTGGTGGTGATCAAATTCCAGATGTAGATCCAGCATTTTTCATTAGCTTTTGATTACACCCTCAGGAAGTGTAGGGCCAGGTTGCAAGGGGGAACTAAAAAGATTTTGGTGGTGTGGATTCAGCAACTTTTTCAAGGATATATTAACAGTATGAGATAAAGCAGTTTTCCACATTTTCAACAGTAACTCGCTCAAGAATGTGGGAAATGCTTCGACATAGGTTGGCTCTTGGAGCACTTCTACTTTAACAGTTTTCCCGCTGCTTGTTGTTGTTCCTTTATTTCTTCCCTGTAAGATAATTGTTGTGAAGTTAAAAAAAAATGAATAAATAAGTAAATAGATAACTCTGTAGAGCTCATATTAATACTTTACACTGTTGTATTCAATAAATCAGACAGACCTGAAAACATAATTACATTTTTTATTGCTTTTTACACTCACAACACAAACACAATGTCTAGTCACTGTCATCAATTTTTCAAGAGAACAGCGTCCTCAGCTCAGGGGGATGCATAAATAATTGAAGAGGCATGCTGTGGGACTTAATATGCATGTTCTTTGCATTCATGCTGTTATGATTTGTGTGTCTGTGTGAGCTTGTGTTAGTTTGTGTGTTCATATTTCAGTGGACATCATAAGTCACTCACTCTCACCTTCAAGTGGAAAGTGATGTTGTCAACACAGGAATCACTTTGTTCTGAATGTTTACAATCGCTCACGTCTCATGTCTGCTTTAGTTTTATCAGAACAAAACACAGCAGCATCTCAGGTACCTGAGAGATAATGCAATTAAATGAAGAGCTGAGAGCCTGAGCATCAAACAGAGGTTTATTAGAGCCGACAGGGCTGTCAGATTAAGCAGGAGGAAGACAGATCAGAGGCTGAGCTTTAGTGTAAAGTTAACATTGATTTTGTGAGTGCGAGACAGACATGGAGAAGGCAGATTTGGCAGAGTGATGCAGTTTAAGATAGGTGACCATTGTAAATAAGGAGGTCACTCGTCTGATTTCAGTTGGCCCACTTTCTGCCTTTTCTCTGTTTCCTCCATCTATTTGTTTCCCTTCCCGTCATTGTTTATTTAGTCTGATCCTCAGCTGCAGACTTCAAATCTCATCACGCACTTATATTTGACTAGAATGAGATCTGATGATTAAACTTTAGACTAAGTGTTTTTTCTAATTAACTGCCTAAATAAGATTTCACACTTGGCTGGCTAGAGCTTGCAACAAGTCTCTGCATTTAATGTTTTGGTCTTTCACAATTTTATTCATTAACACTAATTAAACTGCTTTCTTGAACCAGTAGTCAACATGTTTTGCTGCTCTAAACATATCTTCTTCTTTATTGTGGGGACAGATATATGATGTTTTTTCAAGATGACGAGGTATCATTTGATTGTGTTTTGTTACCTCCACTATGGTTATGTTTTAAAGCTTGTTAGTTTCTTTGTTTGTTTGTGAACAGGATAATCAGTAGTTTCAACAGTTTTTGATGACATCACTCAAAATGTTGGCCGTGGCACAAGGAAGAAGTGTTTACACTTTGTTAATATTTCCAGATAGCACAGTTTTACACATTTTTGCTCATAAAGTATTAGGTTTTTTGAACAGATTTCGATAAAATTTTCACTGAATGTTGATCATGGAACAAGAAAGGAGTGAATACATTTTGGTGGGGATCCGAACCCAGATGTGGATCCAGGAGCTTTTAAAATGATATCTTAAGTGTAGGACAGTTTTACACATTTTTGACAGTAGCTTGCCCAACAATGTTGGAAATGCCTCGGCGTAGGTTTGTGTTCTCTGAGATTTTCTAGGTTTTGCATTTTGTTCACGTCACAGTTTATACAATTTAGGCGTAACAATGCCATTAATTCACTTATTAACCAGACTGCACATTATTAAAGAAGTGGCAACAGTACATGGTCCATTATTTAACACTGAGGAAGAGCAACAAGCTCACAGGTCTGGTGATGTTCTTCATGGCAGATTGAATGTTTTACTGTTGTGAAGAATATTGTATTATGAATCTTTCAAAGAAGGATGACATGAAAGCATTTTGTAAGACGTGTGCTGAACGGAATCTGAGGGCAAGAAAAATTAAAGTTTAAATGCTCAAACTGAATGTGTGTGTTTTGTGCTCAAACCAGCTGTGATGTAATGCCCATCAGACCAAGTGCATGTGTGACATGTTGTGGCTGCATCACCATGCTGCCACAGTCCTGTCTCTCTTTTCTAAACTCAAGTAAACAATCAGATTCTTCATACTCTTTATATGAACTTGATATCCACAATAGTTGTTTAAGTAAGCTGAAAATACACAGAAATGAGACCTCTTAGCATGCATAAAAAACTGTCACTGTTTTCTTATTCAGTGTGGCTTTTAGATTAGCTTAGTTGCTTTTAGCTGTGTTTTGCTGAAAAATTAAACCATGCCCTCTGTTTCCAATCTCAGGGAGCAAAAAAAGGCTTCTTTGAAATTCTATCAGTGACTAAAAGTTCAAAAGCTTGCACTTGCACAAAATATGATGGCTTATGTACTAAAGATCACTCTGTTGTTTTTCCTTTTCTAGGAGCTGTGTAGCAGCTTGATTAAAAATGTGTCTTTCCAGTTTAGGTCCTGTTCCAGACAGTTTGAGACATCAACATCATATGCTCTTATGGTTTATAGTTCTCATGTTGATGCCTTCCTCTTAGACCATGATTGCCTGCAAAGCAATGTTGTCACTGACAAAAACAAATGAGTCCAGAAAGTAATTATGGAGTCAAAGTGATCATTAGTTTGGCTTGATTATCTGCAACTTAATGCTTAATAGTGCAGCACACAAACTCTGAGTCTGCATGATTTCAAGCAAGACTGCAAACACAAGCAATGTGCTAAAACATTTGATGACACAGCACAGCATTCAGAATGAAGAGAGCCATGTGTTTGACAATGTTGACAAAGAAAACCTGTGGGCTTACTTATTCCACAGTAAGTAGAATCAATACAGTTCAGTCAGTCAACTCACGTTTAAATTTGTTTATTGTAGCTGCAAATACATGTTATAGGTTTGGCGCCCAGGCTCTGGTTTCATCACTCCCTGCAGAAAGGTTTACATGAAGGCATGGAGGAGTGATGAGCAAAACATACTGAACACCCCCGGAGCCTGCAGGTGGATGCTGGGGTGGCGGTGGGGGTGAAAGAACACGCAGCAAGTCAGTGTAGGGCAGCAGAGTCGTTGCAGGGCAGAGGGAGAGATGGGAAAACTCCCAGTTTAAATATACCGCCAAATTGAGAGGGGAAGAGTGTGATTGGAGGATGTTTGAGAGGAGTGAGACATGTGACATATGAGGATGTTTGAGAGGAGTGAGACATGTGACATATGAGGATGTTTGAGAGAAGTGAGACATGTGACATATGCATAGCTGAGCAGCTCGAGTTGTCTGCCTGAACTAGCTCGCAGGCGTCGCTCCATTTCAGTCAGTCAACTCACGTTTAAATTTGTTTATTGTAGCTGCAAATACATGTTATAGGTTTGGCGCCCAGGCTCTGGTTTCATCACTCCCTGCAGAAAGGTTTACATGAAGGCATGAAGGAGTGATGAGCAAAACATACAGAACACCCCCAAAACTTAAACCATTGGAGCCTGGAGCTGCTGATGAGATCTACTATGTGTGGCCATTCCCCCCCAGCGCCTGCTGTTAGAGGAATATACTATCTAGTGAAACTACTATGTGTAGGCCTGGCACCAGCCGCTGTGTGGCCATTCCCCCCAGCGCCCGCTGTTAGAGGAATATACTATCTAGTGAACTACTATGTGTAGGCCTGGCACCAGCTGCCGTGTGGCCATTCCCCCCAGCGCCCGCTGTTAGAGGAATATACTATCTAGTGAACTACTATGTGTAGCCATTCCCCCCAGCGCCTGCCGTTAGAGGAATATACTATCTAGTGAAACTACTATGTGTAGGCCTGGCACCTGCCGCCGTGTGGCCATTCCCCCCAGCGCCCGCTGTTAGAGGAATATACTAGAGAGTGCAGATCTAAGCATGCTGAATTGATACAAACTGAACCCCAGCACACCACCTGATATGCAATACAGAGTTATGCAGCAAATTGATGCAGTTTTATCTAGAAAAGCACTCAGAGAGCGCAGACCTCCGCCAAGGTGATCCGGATCAGTCCCAACATTTAATCAGTTCTTCCATATCCCATTTCCAACAATTCCTGAAAATTTCATCCAAATCCGTTCAGGACTTTTCAAGATATCTTGAACATAAACAAACAGGCAGGCATAAACGCTGGCAAAGCATAACCTCCTTGGCGGAGGTAATTAAACATTAAATGCAGGAACTCGTGAACTTTTGAGCAGACAGGATTTCTTCTTTGTGAAGCACCGTAGTGTTGATATGTGGACCAGCGGCCCAAGGACTTATGTGTTGAAGTGGGCAGATGAAGTGCTGCCGTCGTGGCAGCGCCAATCCTCCAGGAGTGAGGGGAATAGAGTCCAGGTGGCAGGCCACAGCTTGAGCAGAGAACACGCAGCTTCGAAGAGAACCAGGATCTCGTCATAGGTTTGTGACCATTGATGATGGACAGGGGATGATTGTTGAGTAGGGGGATGATGATGCAGATATTTCATCATGGAAGAGAAAGGACAAAGAAGTTTTAGTTTTAGCAATAATGATATGAGTACCTTGGCAAGATCTGTCAGTTTTGAGTGTTTCAAGAATAAGGAATACATGTGCTTTTCTATATTCAAATCAGAGAAGGTGAGATCATGCTGTGGATTAAAGGAGAGAGACCTGGTCGTAAATTCGCCACACCTAAGAAAACCATAGAAAGCCCTTAAGAGTACTGCTTTTAATCGAGAATGAATATAGGTGAAACATCCTGTCTCAATCTTGTCACCAACTTGTGCACCAGTGATATAGCGAGAGGCATTCTTTATCGTTACAGGAAGGACGTGCCTTTTTAAGACCACTGAGGAGCAACTGCATGGAAGGGCTCCGAGAAGGCTCTGGGATGCAGGGTCTTAGCGTCGAATGTAAAACTGAATCTAGCATAGCTTTGATACTTTACATCTGGAGATTGCGGGATTCAAAAGAAATTACAATGAATGCACAAACGACTTAAATGTTTATAGGTAAAGGGCTAAGGAGAAGACTGGCACTAAAGGATGAAAAGAAAACCAAGCTGAATCGTAGGCTTTAATGATGCTTTGCTGAACCCAGTCTCATGTAGTTAGATGCAGAGGACAGGAGACATACTTACCCTAGAATCATCTGTTTGAAAGGAGGACATGGCAGGCTGGAGGACTGGCTTGGGGACATATAGTTTTGAACTCCTGATATTAAAAGCGAGAAAGAGTATCGCAATACGATTTGCATTTCTGGGAATGAGTTAGCTTTCAGGATGAAATTATTAAGCACGCATATCCAAGTTAAACATCGTAAGAGATTGTTGATAGCTGGTGATTTAGAGCGGCTTTTGTTGATAATTTCAACTGTAGCTGCATTATTATTATTGATAACCATAGAATCTTACAAAGTCCCAACTGGCAACGCTACAAGTTTGATCCTGACCAATCTTTATTTGCCGTTGTTAGGATGTTATCTGCTGTTTTGTGAGACTGTACCTTAGGTTATCAGTTGTCATAGGGTCGTGTCAAGTGGTTTTAAAGATCGTGCCAACACAGCACTTTGTGATGCGAACAGTCTTCAGCTCATAAATGAAGAAAACAACAAAAATGAAATGAAAGACAAGAAGTTGTAGACGTGTCTCTTTATGTTACTGGTAAAACAACATAGACCAGTTTCTTCAAATAGAAAGTGAGGTAAAAGTGTCATAATGTGTGAAGAAATTTAGCCTAATTATCATAGCTTGATATTGTGACGAGTACACTCCCCTAAGGAAAGAAAGAATAGGTTTGGTGGATTTTTAAACTCGTGCTGCAACCTCCACTGTTAAAAAAAAAAGCCAATGTATAGTTGAAAAAATTATTTGGCTTGTTACGTGTCCACTTTGAGCTGGCTGTAGAAGCACATAAGTTACATTCAAGTAAATAGTAAAAAGCATTTTTTTTTTACCTTTTACAAAATTAAACCTATCTATTAGATGGTAAAAAAAAATCAAAACCGTTGTCTGATAACTAACTGTGCAAGGGGGTACATTTTCATATTTTACCTCATATATTGAATTTAATGTTTTGGATAGTTTTGGCTTTATTGACATCATGCAGGCAAAGTTTTTCTGTTTTTTAGATGGTCAACAGGTCACCTAAACTTGGCTTCTTGTTCTGTCAATAAGAAAATTCAGCTTGAGACAGCGCTTCAAACATTGTTGCTTTCACTGAATAGACTCAAGAGCCCCACTAAGTAAAAAAATGTCTGAGGTCATTCTGGCTTTGTCAATGTTTCCTACACAGCATATTGAGAAGAGGTAAGATTTTAGTGTAGGCAAAATTTGTGCAGAGTTACTAATACTCTGGATTGAGTCAAATCCCTGAAAATTTGCTTTCAGTTAAAAAAGAGTTGGTGTCAAAAACAAGTGGAAAACAATGGTGTTTCAGTACATAAAATCTGTAAGCATTACTCTGAACCTGTAATTGACACTTATAGTGTTAGTCATGCACCTGGTCCACCATTATTGGGTAAGAATCAACAGATGCCCAAATGTTTTCTTTTTTTTTTTAACAGATATTTGCTCCAGCCAAACATTGTGTCTTTCTTGCAGCTACTTTTGTCCATTATTGAATAGTAAATTAACACAGCAATGTTTAAATGTTTTTGTGGTATTAATATAGATATTACACAAAGCATGTTAGAAGAGGAAAAACTGTCAGTTGCAGCTCATGTTTCAGATTTAAAATTTCTTCTTAGATCCCTGAAGACTTGAACTTGATGTGTCTTAAGTTGTATGAGCCTTTTACATTGTCCTTGTTGTTGTTGTTTTTAACAAAAATGATTAAAATTGTTGGAAATTTTGTAGAAAAAGGGTTGTCATTGTCTACAATTTATGTGAATTGCAATGTGTCGCATAACTGAGTCTGTACCAGGATATGCATCATTTTGTGAGGTAGCTGGAAATATCTAGCCCCAGCCTTAAGATGCATGGCACTGATGTTTCCAGTGGCTAATAACAGCTTGATGAGCACCTTTCGCTCTGAACAACTAAACTACTCATGGACCAGCTGTTAATTTCTGCTGTAAACATTTGTATATCCTCAGTTTCCAAGTTAGCCTGCCAGCATCAGAGGGCCAGATGTCCATTCTGGCTCCAACAGCTGTATGTCATTCCCCACCACACACGGTTTCACTGGTCCTCTGCTCCATTACCTGTGAGTCAGTGTAAATAACAGAATGAGTGAAGGTGCCAGGGTGCTGAAGTGTTTCACGGAGCAAAAGGAGGGGAGCAGAATCTGCCAAAGCCCTCAGCACAGAGCCTTGACAGATGCTAATTTAGGTGCTGAGGGTTGAAATACAGAGACAGTTAAAGGTTCAGAGAGGAAAAGATGGAGTGTCTAATTGATAAGATTTAAGGAGGAGACCGAGGATAAAGAATGAGGACAAATGACAAGAAGATTATTGAGGGGTCAGAGAACTGATTGATTGTATAAGAGAGCGTGTCCTCAACGTTCAGATAGCTTTTAAAGTATCTGCACTCTAACAGGATAAATGTGCTGCAGAGGAGTTGAAGTGGAGGCAAAAACTGATGAGGTACTTTATTTAAAACACATCACCACAGTAACTGCCCCCATGGCATATTATGACGTTTGTACAAGTGTTGCTAAAACATGTTATCGAAAAAGTTTGCACACACAGTATGAGGTGGATAAAAGTTAGGGCAAGGGTGAGAATGAATCACCATTAGTCACCAAAAAGCCTGGCAGCAAATTTAGCCAGCGCTTTAGAGGTCTGCAGGACTGGAGATTTTCAGAACATAATTATTTATGATGAAATATACTACAAGGAACATAGAGGACAAGGAGGGGAGACAAAGGTAGGACTGCTTTATATCTTTCACCCTCTTTCTTTTGGATGGCATCATTTTTTGTGTGATGGAAAATATGACACTGGCCCCTGGCATTATCTTGTTATTACTCGAAACAGATGGATGACCACTGCAATCCACTTGTCTTAAACATATTTTACTGCTGTCCTTCTCCCAGTCCTCCATCCTCCTCTTATCCCTCCCTCAGGGCTGCAGAGCAACCATGTTTCATTGGCATGTTGATTGATAGGAGGCCTTTGGGAGATGTAGTGAAAGATAATGCACAGATAGAGAAAATACAGCTCATGCAATTTCAGCCCAAGGCTGGGCTATGCATGTCCAAATCATGGACAGTTTTCTTTCTTTTCTTTATTTTTCCTTTCAAACTTTCTGAACCATATGGTTCAACATTTTGTCTTATTGCAAAGTTTTTGAGGAGCAGAGCCCCTCAGAGGAACAATATTTTAGTTGTAATGTTAACCCTCATCGACTTTAATGGCAGTGACAGAACAAAGCAATCTAATCTGCCTAATGGGATTTCCAGCCTTAAGGGGAATGCATGACTTTTCTTGTGCACAGCCTGATGTATAGCTGGTAGAGATTTTATGCAGTTTTTAAAGCGCACTTAGCAATTATCCTCACTGAACTGCAGAATTGTTGTTTATCTCTTTGGGTTATACGTTATCTGTGTCTTGCTCAAACATCTATGATTGTGGAGGGTAGTTTTTATGAAGAGATTTGAAAGGGCCTCTGCATAACATAACTTGAACACAATCTACTCATAATCAAGTTTGATATCAAGGCAGGGTAAAGACTTTGACACACTGTGAAGACCAAGGCAGAGTGAGTTCACTTCCATTTTGAATCAAATACACAGATAAACATGAAACAGAAAAACCCCAAACCTGCGCCCAACCAACCGTAGGGTACAAGATTTTTCTCCGGCAAAATCAAATGTTATCCCCGATTAAATGTTTTACTTAAAGACAGACATTCTGCTCCTTTTCAGAGCATTTTTTCACAGCAAGACTTATCATTTGTTAAGACCAGCTTCAGCTCTTAAACCTTTATTAAAGAAGATAGACATGTCAACAAAAACTACCTTTTGTATACAGAAAATTAAGCTACAGTGCAGACCTGTTCATGACGACATTCCAACCGATAATGACAAGTGTATTTGCTGTATTTACTAATCTGTCACCCCACCCCCATATTTTCAAATCCATGATCGTAAAATTTGTATTTAAAATAAAACTATTACATGACATTTATTATTGACGTTTAATTTGTTCCTTTTTCCTTCACAATTACTGCCATTTTTACAGTGTACTTCTAACACAGTATGTTGTTACATACAGCCTGAGCTCTTTTGTGCCTTTTAGCGATGGCTTCCAGTAACATGTGTCATAACAAAGCAAGTACATAGACAAAAACGCCCATGATGCCAATGGAAGCAAATACGAATGCAAAGACAAACTGCAGATATATCTCCAACTTTACATGGAAGTTTTTCCTTGTGTGTTAACAAGATAGTTAATAACCTAGTAAACCATCCACACCCATCATTCAAGCAGGCACTCTGTATTTTCACTTTACCCTCTAATAACTTCCTGAAATCCCAAATGACAGCAAACACCACCCCATTAGGCCTACCAACAAACAAACGAACACAAAACACATTTGTTTCCTTACTGTAGCCAAATATGCATGCTCAGCAGCAAAGAACAGCGAAAAGGTCATGTCACGCATATTCCTCATATAAATCCTGCACCCCCCTGACTAAACAGGGGCACATACATACCCACAAGCTCTTAACTCAGCCTCTCCATCTCTGCCAGTCTCGCCATGGAAACGCAACGCTCCGTCACACTAACACGCAGTGACGTGGTAGTTGTGAAAGCAGCCCCTGAAGCTGTGTGTCTGTCTGCTCTGAGCAGCCGAGCGGCACTGAAGCAGTGAAAGTCATCACAGAAACGCCTTCTGAGTTCAGCAACTTCAGAAGGTGGCGGGGATGGTAATGAGGGCTAGGACCTGTGTCTGTCAAACCTGTCAGGATGGTGTGTGAGGACATCAAATGTGAGGTCATCAATCGTAAATGTCACCATCCAGTTCAGCAGAAAAACACTGCGTACACTGTGTGTGACACTCAAAGGACTTATTCCATCTGATGAGGAAAGCCATTGTTTGTATTTTTTTTTAAAGTGCTGTCACTATCACAACATTTCATCATGGTTTCATCACGAAACAAACACGCACACACTCACTGCACTCGTCATCAGATTTGCCTTTCATGCTGCATGTCTGTGTATACACTGTAGTCACTATTCAAATATTGTTTTTTATTTGTCTGTCTCAAGTGCTTTGTGTGGGTGTTTCTCTGCCAGCTCAGAGATTGCAGTTTTTCAACCTCTGTCATCATTGAAAGGGGAACTATCAATAACCAAGACCACATAAAGGAACACAAAGCATCAAAGTGTGTTACACATTGTAAGACATCATCAGCCAACCTTGTTTTGACTGGTGACTTTACAATGTTACTTACAGGTTCTTTTATAATTTCCTCAGAATAAAACTAACCATTAAGCTGGAGATATACTTGCTGTAAACTACGTGTACACACACTGGCAATCATGCGTCCCCTCCATCATTTCAGCACATCTGTTATGCATGTCATCCAGTTTTAATGTAACTTATACCCCTTTCAGACTGGCCAAAAAACCTGTGTAAATCCTGCAACAATCGGCTCCTGTCTGCAGTTTGAAAGGGTCTACTCGGCATTTCCACCTGGGTCGACTTACCCTGCAAGCGACATGGGTTTTTATCGGCTCGTCTCCGACCGGCTTCAGTATGAACATCACACCCGGGTCAAGCTGCTAAGTTACGGATGACGTCGGTGTTACGTGCTCACGGCATAACATCGCGCCCGTCCCCTCTGTCTGTGACTTACGTGACTCTTTGCCATCTCAGCAACAAATTCCATCCGCCTTTGTATCATCAGCGCCGAGTTTGTGCATTTTTAAAGAGGGACAAAAGTACAAAGTACAGAAAACCATGTCCATGGCGTCCATGCTCTTTTCCATTGTTTACGTGGTCGTGTTTTGCAGCGCCGATGACGTCATCAACGTGATGACATCAGCTTGATGCGCCAGAGGAAAAAAAAACAGCCACTCAGCTCATCTGCTGCTGAGTAGACCCGGGTCTGCTGGCAGTGGTAAAGGAGTCACTCGTGGGTTAACCAGCGTTGAAAAAACCAGCGTTGACCCACGGATTTTAGTGTGAAAGCGGTAATAGACACGAGGTGCAGTCTACACATCACCAGAGGCAGAGGAGATATGACAGATTGATCACAGCAGCAGGAACACTACAGCAGAAGGTTTAAAAGGTGAACTGATAAATGAAGGCCACAATAATCAACATCTGAATAAAGTGTTAGACCTTACAGACACAAACATGACAGTTAATCTGGCTGATGGCCCATAAAATTCTACTTTAAAAGTGGGGAATGAAGACATAAGTTTGGTGTACTAATTCAACTGGTGACTGTGTACATTAGTGACTTGGAGTTGACTCCATGGTTGACTATATTTGTGTTTCCTTGGTTTCCTTGGCTATATTTGCCCTCATAAACTAATGAAGTATTCTCTGATGTAATGATTAATAAAGGTAAAGCATTGAGGGATACACCCTCTGTTTATTTCAGTGCTTTGACCACAACATCTATCAGTACAGTCATCAGTTAACATGGTAACTCATTACACCCATACACCAAGACTGTTCTGATAGCTCAGGGAGCAAAATATTGTAGAAATGGAGTTCAGACAATGATATTGTTGAGGTTTCAAAACTGGTTATCATTGTGAAGACATATGTAAGCATTATTGGTGTTTATTTTGTATCTTTTACTCTCAGGATTACTGCCATGTTTACAGTGTGCTCCTGACACAACAGGTAGTTACATACAATCTGAGGTCTTTTGCCCCCTGTAGTGGTTCACTATAGTAACACCTGTCACAAGAAAAAAAAAAACAACAAGTACATTAAAAAAAGGCTTGTGATGCCAACAGATGCAAATGCGGCTGCAGGGACAAACTGCATGTATATCTCCAGCTTTACTCCAAACCTCTTATTCATTTGGCTGATAATTGCAACCAGAGTTATTTAAAAATGATACTTCTGTGTATCCCACAGAAATATATTGTCATTGTGCCATGTTTGTCATGGTTGTGGTTTTGGATTGGGTCCTCCCATCCTGCTTTATTCTGCTTCGAGTGAGTTGTTTCATTTTTGATGGCATTTGTCAGCAGTGTGTTCTCTAAGGATTCTAAAATAACATTCCCTCTCTAATTACAGTGGGTGGGCTGCAATTCTAGAGACTCATTGTCAATGAATTATTGTATCGCAACAACAATCCTGGAGTGCTGGAGTGTCAGGGAAGTATTAGAGGCAGTGTCTTTGATGCCTGGACAGTATTTATAAATGAATTTGAAAGGGGGTGCCATTAATGTACTTAGATGGCTGACCAAACTGTTATCTATGTGTGGTAAACCTTGCTTTTTCATGACTAGGACTATATCTTTTTCATGTCTTCATTATTTTTTTGATGTATTGTTTTGTATTTTGTATTGTTCAGCTTGTTTTGCTATCCTTCACTGCTGTCTGTTTGTTTATCTGTTAGTGTTGACATGTGACATTAGGATGCCGGTTATGTGATGTGGATGTTGCTGAGCTTAACTCTCTTTTTGACCTCAAATTTGCATGCTCTTTCAGCTATAGTAAGCAAAATTGGACATTGTTGGATCTGTTTGTGTGCAACATACATGGCAGTGGATCTTCGTACATAAGGACTTGGGCTTAGGACCGGAGGGTGGCCAGTTCAAGTCCTGATCGAACCATACTAGGAAGTTAGTTTGGTAGCAGGGGAGTTAGTAATGCAGCTGAAAGGGGTTGGTGCCCCTTGCCGTCAAAGCCTCAGGGTATTGGGTTTGCACCCTTGCACCCTTAAACATCGCATGCAAACACCTACAAACAAAGTAGGGTTAACATTGCTAGTAGAAGATGAGTCATCAGGAATGATGAATGGTGAAGTGCCGACCCAGCATGTGTTCCCTACCTGACCTGACCTTACAACATTTGTTTACAACTACACTGTAAGACTGTACATCAGGTTCTGGTGTTACAGTGTATTGATTGACCATGTTAACTAATGACTTTCAGTAAACTGTGTTCTTGGATGCCTTTGTTACAGCAGCGACAAAAGCCATAAAGAGTCTCCATGAATTCTTAGTTTTTCACTCTATTATCAGTCATACCTATAAGGTAAACCTAAACTGACAGACCATGCCAAGCACACACTTAGATAAAAGTTACCAGATTAGATGTTCACTGGTGGAACCGAAACACCAATCATTTAGTTGTATACACATTAGGGAACAATCTCATGGCTTCCAATGATCCTGTGGTGTCTTTGTTTAGTTAAAATGTCCTACCCCTATGCCAAGGCCCAGTCCATGAAAATGTTTTGATACATAAAACCAGTACTTGGGAAAAGTTTGGGGACCGCTGATGCATGGATATTGCAGGTACTCTGGTGTGATAGTATTGCTGCAGAAAACCAACAAATCTGTCAAATATGAGAAATAACAGATTGTGAAAATCAGGGTAACTTCTGCTTCTGATGCTTAAAATACCAATATGCCAAATTGCTGATACACACACCGATGATTTTTTCCAATTATGCTTTGTTCAGATTCAGAAAACATAATTAGTCCATAAGGAGGATTTAGCTTTTGTGGTAATGAGACCATACATACATTAAAACAAACCAAACCCAGGAATATGTCAAGAAACAATAATAAGGAAACAACTTTATTAGACTGACACGTTTCGACTAGTGGCCTTCATTAGTTGTTTTCAGTTGTTTCCTGAACTACAAGTGCTGGAGCTCTTTTGATCTCTTAAAGACTTTTTCTCTCCAAGCACCTTGAAAATTGGTGAAGTTGTGCCAGAACTTCTGACCTTTGAATAAACAATAATAAACAGTACACTAGCAGGGATGCAGTTTGCACTCTCCTGTGGTCCATATAAGTAATTAGGCAATGACTTGGTCACGGGGATCACGTAAGCATTGCCATGTACTGATTAAGCTAAACAACATTAAGATCATGAAAGACTGCTAATGTTGTCTCTTTACTTTGGTGACATTACACGAAGGACAACTAAAGCTTTCCCATCACAAATGTTACATTTCTCATCCACATGAGACTGTGTTTTTACATGTACTGTGTGAATTTAGCTGGCATGAACATGGATAAATGTAAATGTAAAATCTCATGTAGATTGTTCAGATGAGCGAGTTAATGACTAGAAACTCCTATAGAGGTTTAAGAAGGCCTTGGTTTTTTTTTTTTGTCCCCTCAAATATAAGAGCTGCTCTAAATCTCAGTCTCACCCCACTTTTTACACTTTTTTTTCACACTCAAACTAAGTCTTGTTACAGTATATGTCAGATTAAAAAAAATGACAGAAAGACTTGTATTGTTATAAAGGACAATGGGTTTAAAATACCCGATATTGGTCCACAGAGCCTCCAATAATCGGCCTCGGCCTCAAAAAATCAATATTGGTTGACTCCTATTCAAACAAATAGACAAAAAAGCTTATTGAGTTGCTGTACAGTCTATCCCTTATGACATCTTTTCTGCTTTGTAATAAAATCATTATAATCAGTTCGTGCTTAGTATTTACTTAATACTGAAACATTTTATGCCTCATTTCAGTCACAGCACTTTCTTGTGCACACACATGCAGAGAGCAAGGCAGAACTGGAATGAAAATGGTACTGCTAACTAGTATTTTGCTGACATATTGCAGAGCAATAAGGAAACAGTAATACACAAGCATAGATGCAGCATGCACTGTGTATCTTGGATGCAGAAGTTAAACCAGGCTAGAAAATATGACAGCTGACAAGGACTGTACATGCCAACCAAAATGTTGGAATTTGAAGCTGAACTGCAGTGACACAAAGAGTTTATCGCCATGCTCTGACTTTTTCCTAATCCCCCTCCTCAATCACTTTGCAACTGAGAAGCATGTAAAAGAGAAATGCCAGAAAATGTCAGCATTAATGAGCATTGTGGCTGTCTGTCTGTCTTTGTGCCTTCAATATCCTCTCATCCATCCAGTCTGATGTCATGAAATCCAATTTGCCTTGACATTGTTGAATGAATTGTGAAAAAAATGTCAAAACCAGATGAACAATAAATATTTCAAGGGCTAAATCAAGAGGAGGGATTAAGTATGAGCAATGTGTTTTATTTTCCATCATCACCAGCTGGTTAGAATCTGCTCTGCTCCCTCCTATAGGGTACAAAATAGCGTATTGATCATCCTGTCATATGTGGCCCCACATCTTATTAAAAAGTCTTTGAGATCATTGGTATTCACTGTGTTTGCTTTATTGCCACCATGATATTTTACTCCCTTCATGCTTCATTTGCCACATTTCTGTATTCCGAGCCGTGCTTCCCCTGAATTCTTACACTTCCATTGTGCAGCAAAAAAAAAAAAATCTCATCCCACTCTTTTCTGTCCGCTCTCAGTCTGGACATTTTTCAGCTAATGAACAGTAGATTCCCAGCACTATAATAATTAAACTGCATGCAATTTGTCGTAATTGAATGTGGGTGTGGAAATTAGGAGAGCGGATGTACTGGCGGTTGGAGCAGAGGCTGCAGCACCAGTCTGTCTGTCAATAGAAGGGTTGGAGTTTCACTGGTTTGATCGAGTTATTTCTTTTACTGCAGATGAGAAAGAGGGTGATGTGAGCTGAGGCGATAAAGATTTAGGTGGAGCTGGAAGTGGGCAGAAGGAGGGAGGTTAAAGAAAGGCATAAGAGAGGAAGAAAGGAGAAACTTCTGTGGAACTTTTTGTAGATTTTGAGGCCCTTGTAAATAGTGGGCATTCTTGTCTCTGTGGTCCGATAGTACACAAATAAAGATGCGCTAATGACAAAAACCTCACCCTGCTGTCTTTAACAGACAAGCAAAACCACCCTTAAGAATATTTGCATGAAAAAATGATAAAATAGCTGTTTCAGGAAACTTCATGTGACATCTAGGTTGCGTTCATGTAAGGCTGAATGATTTATTGTTTACTCCTGCGATTGTCATGAGCATTTGTGACACATTGTAAGATGTGGGTGGAATGTGAGTCACATGATCCAAGGCACGTCAGCCTGCTACTTTTATGTTGTTGAATGATAACTAAAACCAGTAGTTTTATTTTTTTTCTATGACGAATGATTGATGAAGTAAGTCTGAAGTCATTATTTGTAATCAGATATCTGATCACTACGCATGATCTGTGTGGCCACTGTGTGCATGTTGAGGCTGCATAGACACCAACATGATGCGGTAGGTAGAATACAGTGTTGCAAAGGGGATCTGCAGAAGGGCTGGCTAATTGTGGAAAAAATAAAGATTACAGTTAATTTGAAAGATAGGGTCACAGTATTGTAAAGTGTCTTGAGATAACACTTGTTATGAATTGGCGCTATACAAATAAAGATTGATTGATTGATTGATTGAGTAGAGTGGTACTGGAATGGTCCAAAAATGCGAGAATGAGTTAGCTTTTAGCACTTCCTGGTTCTTAAGCCAGAACTAAATGGGATTTTGAATATTGTTTTGGATATGTCTAATATAAGGTTTGTGGTGAACACATGCACATAGAATTTCAATGTTTAATGGGAAAAAATAAAATGCATGCAGGAAACAGCATGATGCTAACTTCCATGTCGGCCAACAAAAATACGTCACCCCTGCACCATTTTATTATAGTACAAAATACTCACTGATATGACAACACAAAATGTAACACTCTTTACACTATAATTGAAAAGTTAAAATAATGAGACATTAAATGGAAATACATGAAAATTGAAAAGCACAGGGAGCACAAAACTTTGCCATGGTATTTCTGTCTTGTGGGAAATGTGGGAGATTGCCCTATCTCGCAATGTTACCATTTTTTTTTTTTAATTCTTGAATCTGCACCCGTTTCCTCATTATCACAATTCTAATTATTTCTTCATTGTGCCATGGCCAATATTACCTGAAAAAATGTCATTCAAATCTGCTGATGAAATTTTGACTTTTTTTGCTTACAGACAGACGGGATAGGCGAACAAACAGAAGGACAAATGGCGGCAACGGTAAAAATTCAAATACCAAAACAAAGATAAATGGAGAAAGGGAAAAAAAGACAAGAGCAGCATGATTTTGTAGTCCTGAAAAAATGAGGAAAATGCCTGTACTGTGGTTTTGCTACTACTTCAAAAGAGAAGTCTAAACTAAGTTTACAAAATGTAAAACTCTCTGCTTGATGTCATTTTTACCTCAGCCAAGGAGGTTTTTCGGCTGACGTTTGTTTGTCTGTTTGTTTGTTTGTTTATTAGCAAGGTTACGTAAAAAATACTGGATGGATTTTGTTGAAATTTTCAGGAGATGTTGGGAATGGCCCAGCTAGATTTTGGTGGTGATCCAGAAAACTGTCATTAGCAAACGATCGTTTTTGCTCAACAACTGTCAAACTATTAACATCAACATGGCTCCAAGTGCTACGTGTGTGTTTTCAGGGTCAAGGAATCATATCATGATGGTAACTTTATCATATAACTATTGCTTATACATGTAACAGCAATATGTGAGCTACCTTGGTGGAGGTTTGCACTCTCCAAGTGCCCTCTAGTTTGAAGTGTAACACCACTGTATCTGTGATGAGCATTATTTGTAGCTTATTCCTTTTATGTGCTGGTAACATGATGACCCTGCACGTGCAGTGGTCATCAAACAAGCCCTCTGATGGTGATATTGGACATACTCTACTATACACAGTTAAGAGAATGAGCAAGGGTTCAGTTTTGGTTTCTGTCAGACGATATACAAATAGCAGCATGATGTGCTTTGAGTCATGCAACTGACATTGTACCTCTTCTGGTGTGACTTTAGATTATGCACACATTGCTTTTTCAGTTTCTAAAACAGTATGAATTGAAACTCTAATTGATAGTGATATTGGTCAAGAAGTACCAACAAGGGCGTCAATGGCAACAAAACAATCTGACAGTGTAGTTATAAATATGTGAATGTGTGCTTTTTAATTTGATGTTTGGTCCCTTAAGGTTCCCAGACAGACTGCAGTCATGATGTCATCTGGTGACAAATCCTGAAGCAGACAGCAAATAATGGGAAACAACAGGCAGGGCAGCATGACAGCACCCATGGTGATTTCACTCGGAGATGTCTGCTTATTCTTAGTCACAGCTGGAAGCTTTGCTTTCAAATTATACTCACTGAGATTGAGTATCTCAAACAAAACACTTATGAGCCCCACAGAGTTATTAAGCCCTAATGAAACATTTCCATAATGTATTATGGTGACTCTGGTTCTCATCCCAGATAGAAATGTTTCTTTTATTAATATTTATTGACTCGGTGTTGTGTTCTTTTTTAAGTGTGTTTTCCTGTTATAATGGCTTCTAGTTCTGTGTGTCACTGCGTGTGTGCCCCTGTGACGAAATGACATCGCTCCTCAGTTAATTTAGCTGTGTCAACTCCCATCCAGCAGGCCCTTCTGTCAGCATTCATCAAACCACAAATGGTTTTCTCCTCATGAATATGGAAACACCCCCCCCCCCCCAGCCAATCAGGAAATCGTCCTTTTCTGGCACCCGCAGTACCTCATGCCTGCAGATGTGTGCGTGTTTGTGCAGACTTACTTATGAGTTAGTCACTCGTGTGATGCGTACATCTGCAGCCGTGCTTACCGTACTCACATAGATGCACAAATTGCATGCCATTCACACAGGCACGCGCGGGAATATGATTGGCGGCCTCACCACAGGAAGGATTATAGTTCAGAGGTGTCTCACAAACCCACCACATATCAAATGATAGCGAGTGCACTTCAAGACGTTTTCATTTTCAAAGACAGAGCTGCAGAGTGCTTGATGTGTGGAGACAGCAAATGTTTTCAAAGTGCCAAAACTCTGCTGCAGGTGAATTCTTTTTCCTCTCTTTCAGTTGAGTTCTTCAGAAAGTAATTCATCATTTTATAAATTTTGTCTCCACAGGATCAGTCTATGTTTGTTTCACTTTGCTCATCAGTGATTCAGTCAAATACAGCATGCACATTAAAACTGTGAATCTCTTTATCTCTGTTTAATTTAATTCTGATCTTGGAATTTTGATAAAGACTATATTTTTGATTTAAATATACATTCACATGCCTTTTTCTTGTGAAGAGTGAAGTATTTCAGGATCTGTTTCAGTCTGTTGTGCATCAAGAAGCTTCCATTTTGTTAGTTGGTATTAAAAAGAACAACAAAATGTCTTCAAGGTAATACAGGTTTTTCTTGTTTACACTTTATCAGCCAATTACTATTCATAAATACAAAAAAACAAACAAAACTAAAATAACAAGCATGATTCATTTGAAAATGATTTAATCTGAATATTGTTTTTGAGCTTCAAGAGACCATATTATGCTTTTTCAAGGCCCATACGCCTTTAAGTGCGTTAACATGCCTTCTCAATGAGATAGGTAGCTTTTATGATTGAAGGAAGGTATTTAGGCCCCGCCCCCTACATGCATGTGCATTCCTCCATCACATGAACAGATGGTTCCAGAACCGTGGACTATTTAGCACAAAGCACAAGTCGATTGAAGCCTCACATTTGAGCCTGTGGACCACATGAAGTGAAGTTGAAACCGACTGTTCAATAAAATAATTCTATTGTTCTGCATAGATGTCTGCCTATGACAAAACAGTATGTTTATAGTCATGTTTGGTTATGTTACAGTTCATGTAAATTACCCTTCATTTCCAGTTAATTCCCAGAATTTCCATGGACGGTATACTATTTGGAATATATCCAAAGTTCCCCAACTTAACTTCCCATGGAAAATTTCTGAAAATTTTCCAGAAATTTACTGGATTTTTTTTTTCAACCCTAACGTAAATGCCATATTACAGTACCGTCAAAATCAGTCAACACTCAAGTCCAGTTAAACACAGTCATTGCCTCTCAATCGTTTTTTTCTTGTATTTTTATAGTGCATTTTTATAATGTGCTTATTTGTTGCTCGTCACATATAAGCAACATCAGGTCAGACAAACAATCTTACTTCTCATTTACCAAGGCTCACCCTCACTTTCTACATAGTCGGCCTGCGTAGTACTCTACGATTAATCTCTCCCAATCTCTACAATCAGCCAGTCTCCATATCCTACACCTTACTCTGTCTCTGGTATGTGCCAGCAGTGTTGCTCTGCACTGTTTAGCTTGCAAGTCAATTGTGAGCAGGAGACACTTCAAACTATTGTCACTCTCCGCCAAACAGATTGATCAAAAGACAGGAGACAAGCGCTAAAACAAGCAACATTTCAAAAAACAGCAGTATGAGAAAACAATATTCATGCAGTCAGCGACAGGGAATATAACGTGTCTTTGGCATGTTGCTCTAACTTTTACCTTGTGATCTTGCAATTAAGTTGTTAAGTTGTAGTTTCCTTGTGGTCTTGTGATCTTGTCTTTCAAGCTGTTCGTGGTTGTTGCTCAGCTGCGCTGCACTTTGAACGCTCTTCCAGTGGGGGAAGACTTGGCCGCCACTCTGGACAGGGGACGATGCAAGAAGATTATGTGGAAAATGCAGATAAGAGCTGGTGCTGCTGTTAGCACAGGGCCAACGAGCCAGAGGAGAGAGAAGCTGCACAGGAGATAAAACAACAGCTTAAACTAGTTGCTGAAAAAATAGTCAGGGTGAAAAAAGGCATGTTAAAAAATATTGACTTTCAGGCTTTTTGAATTTATTCAGGCTTGTAGAAACGATGTGATACAGTCTAGCACCTGTACTGCACATGCTGGCAGATTTGAGCGTACATTTAGGGGTCATTATCTGAAGGTGTGATTGCTGTAGACATGTAAATAAACAGAGTTAAAAGCCTTTTACCGTGCTGCAGAGTGCCCTCTCTGTGCCCTTTGGCCTTTGACAAAGATAAACAAACACACACTAACACTAGCTGCCTGAACCAACGAGGTCACAATCATGCACTTTAAATGGAAGCAAACCCTCTGTTTTATTACTTTTCTGCCATGCACTCAAGCCTCAGCAGAAGAATCTATTACATATTCCAGCTCTTACACAATACATGTTTTAGTCATTGTCATTCTTAAGAAACACACCC
>JBAMNC010002286.1:0-50967 GCA_037902135.1 Cetoscarus ocellatus | reverse complement strand
TAGTACAATGATTGGCCTGCAGAGGGCGGGAAAGAGTCTGTAAACAGCTCCCTCAGTTGGAGTTTCCACATCTGACCACCAGGGGGAAGCAGAGGGCCACGAAAAGTCTACATAATCCCAGAAGAGCAGAAAATGACAAAAGGCGACCCACACAGCAAAGCAAGAGAGTAAAAAAAAAAACAAGTCCTGCAAATTAGCTCGTCAAAACCGATTCCCAAAAAAGGAGGAAGATTGAAATCAGCCAATACTGCAAGTTCAAGAGCTCAATTCAGAGTCCAGAAGTAAAGGAGGGAAATACATCAGAGTATCCAGTGTTGGCACCTTTTATGAAGGGGGGGGTGGTCTCACAGGAAGGCCAGCTTCTCAGAGCATGAAGGACTGTGTGTGTTTGAAATCCGTGGACTGCAGGAGACAAAAAAAACAACAGGTTTAATCGTGTGATCTTTAACTGTGCTTTAAAAAAAATGGTCCTATTGAAACCTGGACAGGTGTTCAGTGAATAAACACTTTCCACAGAAATAAGTAAAAGTGCTGGTTCAACAAAACAAATTAAAAAAGACGCTCACTTACCAAAACTTAAGTAAAGATAATTAGTTTTTCCACACTCTGCTCGAAGGCTAATCTACTTGGATCAAACATCTCTAGAAACAAATTATTTACCCTTTAAACAAGCTGATTTCCTTAGATTTGTTACTTGTAATTATGAAGTCCAGAATCTTTTACTCCTCACTTCTGGTTTTAGATAAAAAAAAAAGCTCAAGTCCAAGTCGATTAAATTGATCAATAAAAGGTCATGTAAATGTTGGATTTTGTCCAGTATGTTGCCTCAGCTTTAGCACTAATCACATTCTTTGTTAACAAAAATTACGCCAAACTAAAGTGTCTTTCCTTTTTTATTGTCTTTCACAGATTCAAATTCAAACTGTTAGACATCTTAGAGGACATCCCTACAGAGATGGAGCCCATTGTGAAGGTAAAAATGCTTCTTTTTATTACAGTAAACAGTCCTCATATTTCTCCCTTCAAAGCTTAATGCAATCTCAAACTGTAGTTCATTTTAATGATGGTCTAGGGCTGGGCAATAAGGACCAACAATAATAATCTGGATTTTTTTTCAGTAAAGTTGTCTGCAAAAATATCAGAATCTAAAACTTTGATATGATTCTAGTACCAATTTAGTGGTAGTTAAAAATTAAAAGTCAAATATATGATCATAAAGTTTAAACATTATGCACAAATATGTTAAAGTGGAAGAAACAGGAAGGGACACATCTTTGTTTCTCTTAAAATATGACTGAAGTACTGGAAATTTTAGTTTTTCTTCAATATTTGAGAATTAACAACTAATTCCCAGTTATTAGACACTTCACTTCTTTTTCTTGTAACTGTAGTAGCAAACAGGTATTGATGTAAGAGCTGGGCGAATAATTTAATTTTAATCGGGTTTATAATTACTGCCCTACAACAATCATGAAAACTGTAATTGAGAAAAAAAAAAATGACTGCCCCACAGGATATGTTCTTTGTCAGCATTGTTATTAACATTTTTTGAGGTATTTATATTTTTACAACTGTACTTTATGTATTTAATTTTCAAAATGATGGCGTAAAAAGGATATACTCTTATTGAAAGCATGTTTAAAAAAGTAGTGGGGAATCCTGTTTCATAACCGTGATCTCAATATCTATTAAAATACTTGTGTTTATGTAATTTGCCATAATCAAGCAGCCCGAATTTTTATCATACAAATTTTGCAAGAATCATATCAAAGTTTATAATTCTGTTGTCTGGTAAGACAACCCTTTTGTCACTGCTGTGCAAAAGTCTTTTAATTTAAATATTTCATGATTTTAGTCTTAAATCAATATTTATTTGTATAGCTCATAATCATAATATAATAAAATTAAAATGTAATAAACATGAATCCACCATGGTGCTGCACTTTGCAACAAATGGCAACTCTATTTGGTTTGGTTTTATGTATTTTAAACTGACTTAAATAACCTTTTAAAAATAAATATCAAGATATATTTCACATAATGCCTTTTAGCTATAATGTATGATTATTTGGTTCAGCTCTGTGGAGCCTCAGATCACAAATACATTGAAAATTTCAAAAATAGACAACAAATCAGAGAACACCAAAACAAATACAAGGGCATATTAAAAAAATGCAATAACCAGTATATATTACATTATAACAACCAATCAAAAATACTAAAGCAAAGAACTTTGTTTTGAAGTTATTTCTTTGCCATCCTGTTTTTTGATTTATGGTCATGTTTTGTCTTTTAGGGCCACCATACAACCAACCCTTAATCACTAAAAATTAAGAATATTTCTAATCTGATTTGACAAGAAATCAATCAAATTAACTCTACAAACACTGTTTCTAAATAATAACTCTAAATAATAAAATCTCCATAATTTTAATGATAAGTGGTAACAAATTGTACAAAAACGGGACAGTTTTCGGTCATGGTTTTAACAAAAAGAGACAAAGCATTGACTAAATCAGTATGATATGATTACTGGCAGATATGAAAATTTCTACAGAATTCTTTTTTACAGTTTTTGTCGTTAATTTTAATTAAAATATACAAAGTACTAAAGTAGAGCTAATTGTCAACATATTAGTAAAATGGCAAAGGACCTTAATTTCCCTGTTACTGTTATAAATTCATTTCACATATAATATAGGTGTAATAAAAAAAAAAGTTTAAGGTTATTTACAAAAAAATGGTTTTGTGCATCACTATTAACAACATTTATAAAAGCAGGTCAAGCAGGTGAGAAGTAAATGTCTCCATCTCTGTGCAGTTAGAGCAAATTTACTAGTAAAAAAAACTCAGAATATTTGGTTTAAAAAATAGTTGGAGACGTGGGTGAAACTGGAGCTCAGCTGCATTTTTTTTTATCCTTTAAAAAAATGAAAACAGAAAATACTTAATTAACCATAAAAAAAAAAAATGAAATACAATAAAATATAACAATAAAGGCGCTTGTCTGGGAGGTCATGGAGTCAAAGTTGCAATTTTTGATGATTAATAACGAGAAATATCCAATATTGTGAGTTTAGGACTTCTGATAGAAAAAAATTTAGTTTTAACATCGCTTCTGCCAAGGAGGTTATGTTTTTGCTGGGGTATGTTTGTTTGTTAGCAAGATTACGCAAAAACTACTGGACGGATTTTGCAGAAATTTTCAGGAGATGTTGGTAATGGCCCAACTTAAAAAATGATTAGATTTTGGTGGTGATTTTGCCAATAACCATAGTTTTTGCTCAATAACTGTCTAACTAATAATGATAACATAATTCTGAGTGCGAGGTGTGGGTTTTCATGGTCAAGGAGTCATATTATGATGGTAGCTTTATCATGGAACTATTGCTTATAGGTGTAACAGCACTATGTGAGCTACCTTGGCGAAGGTTGGCGCTCTCCGAGTGCTTTCTAGTAATCAATAATCTTGTTGTTGTCCGTCATTTTACTGGTGGTGGTTCTTTCTGTTGAGTCCAGTCCTCTGCTGGTCTACGGCCACCTTTATGTGAATCTATTCTTTTGTGTCATTGTGCGTTACGTAAATATCATGCTGGCTCAGACCTGACCCTTTAAATCACCAAAGTGGCACACTAACACAAACAATCGGGCAGATCGAGGCAGCTGTAGTCCAGCAGATCTCTTGTTATGCAAGATAAAATTACTCATTTTGCAAATGTAGTCTGGTGGCTTTGAAGAGAGAGCTCTGACAGGAGCTGTTTCTTGTGTGGGAAAAGAGAAGGCTGTAACCTTTTCAACAAAAAGACTATTTCTGCTTCAATCCGCTCTGCATTGTTGTCAGAAAGTTTTAATACCAATCTAAGCCTGTCAGAGGCAAAAACAAGATTACCTTAAAGCCATAACATCGTCTCAAATCTGCTGCTGTGGAGGTCTGCTGGAGCTGCTCCAAGACCAGCAGCTCTAAACCAGCAACTTTTTATTATTAATCTAATGCTTAAGATTATTTTATGAATCAAAATTACAACAACGCAGACTTATGGTAGTTTAGTTTATGATGTATCATATCTGAATAGGTTCGTAGGTTCTTTATCAAATTTGTACCGTAAGGGATTATAATTTAAAAACAACATTAATACTCCAGTTAGCAGGTCACTTTAGCCGGTATACAGAGTTTAATGCATTTATTAGACCACCTGTCATATAAATATCTTAGAAATCTTTCAAAAACTGGCTTAAACTAATAACGTTATTATTATTGTACCAAGATCTTAAAGAAAAATTAGGAGTGTAAACTGAATTCACCTTTTTAGACCCAAACCTAAGCCTCATTGAGCTTCTCAGAGAAGTCAGAAATAAATCAAACACAACATTAAACCACGAAAACGAATGTTTCTGTTCAAGAATGAAAGTAAATAACTATAATTCGACATCTTAATCAAGAAATGATAATAAGCTTTACTATTTTTTCTTTTTTTAATGTTAACCGTAAATTCATGGATAACAATAATAACTCTATTTTAAGTATTGAAATATTTAAGTCTACACACTGCTGTATTAACCTTAAAGAAACATAAAAAATGATTTTAATTAGTAATGCTGGTAATTTAGGGAAGCTGTAACATCGCACTAGGAGATGGTCTAATAAATTTGTTAAGCATGTATGTGTAAATAAAAGGCACATGCAAAAAAATTTGCAAACTTAGTGCCAAGATAGCAGCTAAAGGTTCTTATCCCCTGCTAATATTAGCTTTGAAATAAATTATCTGCCAATATCATACCAATATGATGTCTTCATACGTACGGAGGAAGTTCAACATTTCTAACAGTAACTGCTTTGTTTGTCTGTCTGTGAGCAAAATAACTCAAAAAGATCTCAACACATATTGATGAATTTTTCAGGGAATGTTGGTCATGGCACGAGGAAGAAGTGATCAGACTTTGGTGGTGATCTGAATCCAGATGTGGGTCCAGAGGATTCTTAAAGGATTTGGTAATATTGCTCAATAGAGCAGTTTTCACATTTTCACTAGTAAGAGTCAGAAATGTCTCCGCAGAGGGTTGTTCTCAGAGCCCTTTAGATGATTTTATGGAGGATTTCATTATTAACAGAATATTGCTTCATATTATATTTATATTATGCATTTGTCTAACACCTCTAAAAAAAGTATTTTCTACACAGACGTCTTAAATCGAAATTTTTTCTTTGTTTTGTTGTAATAAAAGATTTTTTTTAGATTCTCTCCCATTTAACATGACAATACAATGTGGATATTTATTTAGATCTCTTTAAAAAAACAGAAGTAATTCATCATTTCAGGAAACGAAAAAAGTAAACTTATAAAATGCGTGAGCTTCTGAAACAATAATTTGTCATATTGGACGTGATGGCATATTAGATAATCATGGTGAAAAGGCCTCTTCAGTGACCAGTTTGGTTTAAGTTTCACTTTAGTGGACAATTACCTTAAAATAGTCTCATAAATTTTGATTTACCAGTGATTTTAGAGCAGATTTGATAAAAACAGCACTCAATAAACAGACCACTGCCTTTGTGTAAAGATTTTAAAGTCATTTTTTAAACTAGAAGTTTTGCAGGAGCACAAACCTCCATCATTAGCAGAGTTTTTATTACCTTCGCTAAGTTATGTTTTTGCCGGCATATGTTTCTTTGTTTGTCGGCAAGATTACGCAAAAACTACCAGTCGGAATTTGCTGAAATTTTTTAGGAAATGTTGGTAATGGCCCAATTTAGAAATGATTAGATTTTGGTGGTGATACGTGTATTTGTCTGGATGCCAAAAATTTAAAAAACTTTAAAAATACATATCACTCCCACTTTTCAACGGATTCACTTCCAATTTTACAGGATAATATGGAGTCCATGTCTCTATCATCAAGGTAAATTTCATCTGGATCCGATCTAGATCGACGTCACAAAAAACATTTAACTTTGTAACAGAAAATCCCATTGATGACATTCAATAGTTAATATAAAATCAAAACATCAAGTGATGTTCCCAAAACTTGTTGTGTTTATACAGGATAACAACCACCATGTATGTGCTGAGTTTGGTCCAGATCCTGGCACTAATAATATCTTTTACAGGGGTACAATAGTATCTTTTACGCTCTCTGAGTGCTTTCCTAGTCGAAAATGTGGAAAACTGGCCCAATGAGCTATGTTAACAAATCCATTAAGTGATCCAGTCACTTCTCTTTTGTGCTGCACCAACATTACCGAAAATCTAATCTAAACCTGTTGAGGACTTTTGAGTCTTCTTGCTCACAGACGGACAAACAGATGCTGACATTAACATAACCTTTTTTTTTTTAATTATTTTACATTCTTCTGACTCCTCGTGGTCTCAGCAGTGACCCTCTAAAAACAGTTCCTCCATACGCTTTGGGTTTTTTCTTTTCTTACCGCTCTAACATAAAAACATGAAGCAGAAAAAAGGTGAAATCCCCCTTTAAATCTCCACTCAGAGCCCTACATGTGAGCACAGAGAGATGAAGATCTAGGGCAAAGCAAATTAAAAAAGTCACTTACTTCTTGGGGCGGAGGGATGTAGTTGACATTGGACCTGAAAGACAAAGACATGGTAAGCACATCGGACGTTTTGACGTAGTCACAGGAGAACAGGCACTCGGGGGGGACAGCTGTATCCTGAGTCAGAACTTGCCCCGCATAAATAATGCACATCATACATGGCAAACATCCCAGTGGGGAAAAGAGCGTCTGACTGTGACCCGGCACTGACTGAGCAGAGCTGCAGAGAGGGAGCCGTGCTCCAGCAGTTGAACCTAACAGTCCAGTCTGAGGACAAAGACTCAGACAGCAGGCCTCCAGGATGCAACAAAAACACAGATTCAGAAATAAAACAAGACTTTCCTGAAGCTTTGAAGGCTCAGGTTTGGTAAAGTAACAATCACACAAAGATGCGTCTCCTAACTCTGTGACTAATCATGTCTTCACTCACGTGTCGTCACTTCTGTTCAGGGTTTGGTTGCTGATGTGGGACGCACCATGACACTCGGAGATCCAAAATGACCTGCAGGGGTCAGCGTGTCGGCTTTAACAAGGTCAACAACAACAAGGACGAGGTCGTTTTGAACTGCACTGCACACCATGCTCAGCTGGACTCTGATTCTGTTATGAGTATGAATATCAAATCGTTCATAAAGGTGAGCCTGAAATAAAATGTTTGTCTTTAATTTAGATTTAATGCTCCATTTTCATTTAAATTTACATCCTACTATGATTATTGCAGACCAAAAACACTCATAAAAATATTTTCTAGCTTTTTTTTTGTTCAGGGTGAAACCTTGTAATTACGATGGAGGAATAGGGCCACGTAAAAAAAAAAAGTACAAGAAAAAAAGTAAAATTACTAGAATTAGGTTACAAATTTAAGAGAATTAAGTTGCAAAGTTAAGAGAATAATCTCATAAAGTTACGAGGATAGAGTCAAAAAGTTAAGAGAATAAAGTAATAAATTTACAAGAATAAAGTCACAAAGTTACAAGAATAATCTCATACAGTTACGAGAACAAAGTCATAAGGTTACAAGAAAAATCTCATAAAATTACGATAATAAAGTCATAAAGTTACGAGAATAATCTCATAAATTTACAAGAATAGAGTCGAAAAGTTACAAGAAAAACTTTGAAAAGTTACGAGAATAAAGTCATAAAGTTACGAGAATAAAGTCATAAAGTTATGAGAACAAAGTCATAAGGTTACAAGAAAAATCTCATACAATTACGAGAATAAAGTCATAAAGTTACAAGAATAATCTCATAAAATTACGAGAATAAAGTCATAAAGTTACAAGAATAATTTCATAAAATTAAGAGAATAAAGTCATAAAGTTAAGAGAATAATCTCATAAATTTACGAGAATAGAGTCGAAGAGTTCCAAGAAAAACTTTGAAAAGTTATGAGAATAATCTCATAAAGTTACGAGAATAACCTCAAAGTTACGAGAATAAAGTCAAAGTTACGAGAATAATCTCATACAGTTACGAGAATAAAGTCATAAAGTTATGAGAACAAAGTCATAAGGTTACAAGAAAAATCTCATAAAATTACGAGAATAAAGTCATAAAGTTACAAGAATAATCTCATAAAATTACGAGAATAAAGTCATAAAGTTACAAGAATAATCTCATAAAATTACGAGAATAAAGTCATAAAGTTACAAGAATAATCTCATAAAATTACGAGAATAAAGTCATAAAGTTACAAGAATAATCTCATAAAATTACAAGAATCAAGTCATAAAGTTACAAGAATAATTTCATAAAATTACGAGAATAAAGTCATAAAGTTAAGAGAATAATCTCATAAATTTACGAGAATAGAGTCAAAAAGTTCCAAGAAAAACTTTGAAAAGTTATGAGAATAATCTCATAAATTTACGAGAATAGAGTCCAAAAGTTACAAGAATAATATCATTAAGTTACAAGAGTAAAGTCATAAATCTGTTTAAATTAAGTTAGAAAACTAACTTTATTCTAAAAGGTTGTACCAGAAGAGTAGCGATCTGCCTATGCAAAGAGGATGAAATGAGAGCGTTTTCTTGATTAAGGTATGTTTATATTTATCTAAAGTTTTGACATATAGCCTTCTTAATGTCTTTGCCATTACTTATGACTTTATTCTTGTAACTTTATGACTTTATTCTCGTAACTTTATGACTTTATTCTCGTAACTTTATGACTTTATTCTCTTAACTTTATGACTTTATTCTCGTAACTTTATGACTTTATTCTCGTAACTTTATGACTTTATTCTTGTAACTTTACTTTTTTTTCTTGACATACGTTTTTTTCTTTTTTAACGTGGTTCTAATCATCTGTCGTATTTAATTACCATATTTCCTGATCAAAATTACCAAAAATTAAAATACGTTTGAGGATTTCATCCTTTAACTACTATGACATAATTTTCAGTAAAATGAAATCCCGCTTCTGTGCATGTAAGACATTTCACCACGACTTCTTTTTAGGGGAAACATTTGCTACACACTTTTGGGTCCATAAAACTTCTGATCAAAGACCCTGTCAAGTGCTCATGGACAGGCCCTCCTGTGGAAATTTGTCTTCAACTTGTCAAAGTTAGCTTGAAGGCATGAATGTGAATGCATCAAACTTGAGAAGCATTTTTAACCACAGTTGGGAAAAGCATAAAACATAACTGTAACAAAATTTAGGAGAAAATAACTGAACAATCACAAATAAAAATCCCTAAAATGTAGAAATATCAACGTTCAAGCACACCTTTATCAACGATTCAATATTTTATATATTAGCATAAAATGATAAAAAAAACATGCAGCTAATCATGATGCAGCAGAGCGGATCAAAATGCCGAGCTAAGCAGGTCAAATGTCGAGCCAATCACATGCAGCAGTCCAACAACCATTTCACGAATCTGCACGAGACTCCGACTGTAACTCAGCTTCAGGCTTCAATACGGCGGTGTTTAAATCCTCCAACAGCAAATTAAACATCCAACCAATTATTTCATCCAGAGTGTTACTTCAGTCTGTGTTGTCTTCATGTAAATATACTTTTTATTTATAAATGTTTATATTTTGAAAAACTAAAATGTATTGTAATTTGTTTAAGGTGTCCCAAAATGCTCTGTTTCAGTCTCCTTTCTGTCTTTGTTTTTAAGTGTTATTTTAAATGATGCCATTACAAAAAAAACAAGTTTATTTCATATTCACAAATATTTCCTTTCTGCCTGTTACATAACTTTAAAGTCTAAAGTGTATTTTTGTTGACAATTGAATGTTTTAAACTGCAAAATGTAGTTTACATACCTTTTTTAAGTGAAGCGTCATTACAGACTTACTGTCATGAGAGGGTACGATGACTTTAAATAATATTATTATGATTTATGTTAGGGCTGTACAGTAAATTGCAAATTCAGAACATAGGGAACAGTTTGTAGATTTATTGCAATCAATTTAAAACTACTTGTTATACTTAGATGAAGCTAAAGTTCACGTATGTGCACTTTGGATTCTACATGACAAATAATTCTCAATAAAAACTGAATATATTTGTATATTATTGCGTTTCAGTTTGTTTGGCAGTCATTTTGGCTGATATTGAATACACATTAAAATTAAAATGTACAGCATTTAACTATTAGTGTTCTGTTGTGTTCACTGCCCGACTTAACTAAATTAAATCACATTTTTTCCTTGTTTTTTAAACATTTCTTACACTTTGACGGCATAATTCATCCCTTTCATAAAACTATTGAAGGCTTTTTATAATATGGGTACATTAACAGATGAGCTGTTCAGCGAAAATGAACTGAAATGTTTGCTTCTTCTCTCTTTGATGGAGATAAAGCTGATTTATTGAGCACAGTAATGTAAAAGAGAAGATAAATACACTGTTTATTAAGATTTGTATTTATAATTTAACCATCATTCAATAAACTGTTCATTTTTCATGGATGCTGTGACCAAAGCGAGGGTGTTTTTATGTCTTTTAAATCCTGAATCATCCTGCTTTGTCACGACATCATCATCAGTAACAGATCTGGACCTCGGACAGTGTTTAGTTGGTTAATCATCAAACGTCCGGCCTGGTTCGCTTGGACGTTTCTCCCCAAAAGGCCGAGCTGGAGCTGAAATCTGCGTCTCTCCAGTGTAAGTGGAGCCTTCTACGGGTGCCTCAGATCTCGTGTCACATTGTCTCGGAGTCTTTGTGGAGAAGCGAGGTCTATAAATAGGGAGTTGACACTGACAGCTCCAGTTAGCTCAGTGGGAGAAGCATCAGACTTTAACCTCCACAAAGAGCCCTCATATCAGGAGGGACTGACTCTCCATCAAAGCCGAACAGGTCACTAATCAAATGACAGAGTCGAGCGAAATAAGGCCAGTCACGCCAGGACACACAGCCGCGACTCTGAGGCCAGTCGAGCATCATCGCCCACTCGAGTGTGTTTGCTGGACACGGCAAATTGTGTGTGAAGAGACTGAACTCACATCCTCATAATATCTGACAAATACACCTTGAGAGACCCTCTGAGGGTGGGCATTAGGACGAAAATCTGATGTATTTTCCTTTGTAAAGAAATAAATGCTTGGCACAGGACCAGAATCAAACTGTACTGATGAAGTTTTTTGTTTTAATTAGCAAAAATTAAAGGTAAATTCATGAACAACACCTGGAAAAGAGCACTGAGCTGACCCTAGTATTCTGCTCCTTTAGCTTTCAGAACTGTTTTCATTGCCTCCACCAAGAATGCTGTTTTTGCCAACATGTTTGCTTGTTTGTCAGCAAGATTACGCAAAAACTACTGGACAGATTTTGCTGAAATTTTCAGGAGATGTTGGTAATATCCCAACTTAAAAATGATTTGATTTTGGTGGTGATCCAGATAACCAAATGATCGCTTTTGCTCAATAACTGGCAAACTAATAACGATATCAACATGATTCCGAGTGCTAGTTGTGGGTTTCAGGGTCAAGGAATCATATTATGATGGTAGCTTTATCACGAAACTATTGCTTATAGATGTAAAAGCAATATGTCAGCTACATAACTCAATTTTCTAAGAACCAGCTTGATCTTCTTTTACACATCGCAGCCCCTGACAGCAGAAGATACAGAAGAGGAAGAGTGTAGCGACATGTTCAGCAACACTCACAGCTTGCAGTTGTGCTGCTGGTAATCTAAAATATTAACTGTTTTGTGGATGCTTAAATGAAATCTCAATAGGCGGACTCATGTTTTTAAGGACTAAAAGCTCTCCGTGTTGTGCTTCAGGGCGTATGCAGTTCAGATCATTTCTAAAGATGGAAAGTGCCTAAGAAAATGTTTCTTTGTTTGGATGTTCACTAAAGACGAATACAGTGAGTTTTTTAGGAGACAGCTTAAAAAATGAAAACTAAATCAGATGAGAGTCTCCATTGAACATGGTGACTCGTTTAGATTGTACGCCTTGACTGGTTCTCTTACGGCCCTTTTCCATTAGCCCTACTCTACTCAGCTCGGCTTTCCCCGACTCTACCCGGCTCTACTCTACTCGCATTGTACTGCCTTTCCACCAGCCTGGTTCCCTACCCAGCGGGGACGGGGTCGCCGTGAAACAGCTGGGAGACACTGCGTTCATGTCAGCGCGACACAACAATCAAAACAATAGAGGACTTGGAGGCAATAGTATACTTGATGCTCGGTCTGTGGCTTTTTGTCACACCGAATGAAAGAGGAAAGCAGAAGAAGGCTACAGGCGGCGAGAAGAAATACCGAGGACGAGAGCAATCGGGCTGCAAAGAAAAGACGTATGAGGGTAAACTAATGGAAGCTACCGCTAGCTTGTAAGCTAGCTCGTAATGATAAAGTCCTGTGTTTAACATTGTGATGGCAGCAAGTTATTGCCATAAAGTAACAAAGCGTATGTACTGCAGTCCTGTTGTGGACGTTGCGCTCACGACCCATCGGTGACAACATTCTCTGACCAATCAGTAGCCAGCAATCAGTAGCCGGCACCTTTTGGTATCAACTCAGCTCGCTTAGAACCAAAGCAGAGTAGGTACTAAAAACTGGTTTGTTTTAGGAGGTACTGTGCCGGTGGAAACGCAGCGCAAACCGGGTAGAGCCGAGTAGAGTAGAGTAGGGCCAAGGCAGGCTGGTGGAAAAGGGCCAATAGTCTCCCGATGGTGAGATCAGACAGACCTTTGTTGTGGATTGTCAGAAAACAAAGAAATTGGGAGCAAAAATGGCGACATGATGTGCATTAAGTCACGTGATTGACTTTGCGACTGTTGTGAATGTGCACATTACTACTTGACGTTCAAAAGTTATATTGCTCAGCCCAGATAACTTGGTTAAAGGTATGAAGGATTTTATCAGTTTGATTACTGCCAATGCTTTAGCCTCATATATTAGCATTAATTAAGCAAATTTTTGCATGTTAATTTTAAATTGCAAATAAAAGCTGCTTAACATCAACAGATTAGTAAATAACATAACATCTGTAATCCAAAAACAACCCTACTTTCAGTTATTTCTATATGTCAGTACCAGTGTTGGCCAAAATAAGTTTTGAAATATTGGTATTGGGAAAAATCCAATATTGTGCATCCCTACTTGGTTGTATTATTGAGTTACTTTTGCTTCTTAATCATCTCAAACCACCCTGACATTTCTCTGTCCTCTGCTATCAACAAGACATTTTGGCAAAGAGTGCTGACATTCACTGGACATTTTCCCTTTTTCGTACCCTTCTCTGTAAACCACAGAGTTGCATGAAAATCCCAGTAGTTCAGCAGTTTCTGCCAACCAACCATGCCACATTCAAAGTCACTTAAATCAACTTTCTTCTCCATTTTGATGCTTTGTTTGAGCTCCATCATACCGCCTTGACCATATCTATATTGCCTAATTAAATGAAGTTGCTGTCATGTGATTGGTTGGGTAGCTACTTGTGTAAACAAGAAGTTGTTGGGTGTACCTGATAAAAATGGTAAGTGAGTATTTGTTGCCAACATTATGAAAAAAGCCAATTTAGCTAATTTTTTGTAAAAATATTTTTTAAAGGATAAAATTTGGTGTTTGGACTTCTGCGTTTGTTTTCATGTCAAACAGACATCATAATACCTTTGGATATTGATCAATTAAAATTGTTAAATGAAGTACGACAAAAAAAATAAAATCTTTGTTTGGATAGATTCTTTTGTAGATAGATAGATAGATAGATAGATGATTGACAGATGGATAGATAGATAGGCGGACAGATAGATAGATAGAAAGATGATAGATAGATAGATAGACTTTATTTTCCCTTGCAGGAAATTTGTCTTAGACAGCAGAGCTACTGGTTAAGGGCTCGATATACCTAAAAACCACTCGACAACATAAAAAAGCTACATAAGCAAGATGTCAGTGACAAGCATGGTCAGTAGTTATTGCACAAGAAGATTGAAGTATATCACAGTTTGTAGCTTTGACTTTATTTTTTTACTTGATTTTAAAACAGGAGCTTTTATTTTAAAGTCCATTCACTGCCTTTCCCTATTTCTTGTTTTAAACAGAATCAATAAATCTTAAAATCTTCATAAACTCCCTCGCCCTGGTCTTTCCTCTGCCAATATTTCCCTCCTGGCTGATTAACAGGCGCTGATTATCCCATAATTATGTTAGGTTGATTATTTCCCCTCCTTAGACGCTCTGTATTTTTAGATCGTCTGTCTGTCTGTCTACAGTTTGACATAATTCCAACAGATGTACATCTGCCTGGAAGTCGCCATTGATTCAGAAAAAAGAAAAACAAGCCCTTCCCAGTGGACTGTACATCTGTTGGCGCCAATCGCCATGTGAGTAGAAACACAGGCGCTGCTGTAGCTCAAAAACACACAAACACGGCCACAGCTGTCACTCCATACAGTCCTGACTCAGCAAACACACACAGCCCTAAGTGCAACAACAAGCCCCTGCCTCCCCTCTTCCCCCTCCCACAATCCTTAGGTTATTAGCTTGTTTGTTCACATCAATGTTAATGCAATCACAGAGCTCTTACCTTCCTCGGTGTCCTGCTGATGGACGAGGCGGGCACGCGGGAAGACAGAACAAGAGCCAATGTCAACTTTTTTTTTTTGGATGAGATGAAAGATAATTGATGTACTGTTCATGCGGGCAGACAGTCGATTAGAAGGGCAGGGCGGCAGAGAAGGGGTTAAAAAAACTCACGACTGAAGAAGCCGTTTCGGTGTAAGAGGTATCCCCCGCAGCCGCAGATCACGATGACAAGGCAGACGACCACGACGGCGGCCACCACGGCTGACACGTTTACATCCTCTGAAGAATCAGAAAGAAGTGGATAAAGATGAGTTCTGGACTTTGTCATGAGTAGAGATGGAAGAAAGTCTGGAACTTCATTTAAGTAAGACAGAAAATCATTTTAATGCTTCTCCATCTCTGATCATTTCCTGCTTTTCAATACTATTCCCTTTAATCTACGAAGTGCCTGAAACATCTGCTCTCCATGAACCTTTGCCCTAATTCTTTTTCGTTACGGATCAGGGACATAAACGCCTGATGGACGGGCATGTTTGTCAATGAGAAGAGGGCAAAGTGAAACAGGAAGCAGCTGTGTGCCATCAGACTCCTTTGACAAAGTAGAACCAATGTCTGGTGGTGCATCCCTCTGACGATATTTCTTCCCCAAAGCAAAGGATCACCATTAGGCTCTTAACCTTTGTCCCATGATCATTAAAATCCAATCGTCATCCTTCAATTCAAGGAAACATTTGTGCAAAGTTTGATAAAAACCATAAAAGTCTTCACTAATGATGACCTTTATCCACCTGTGGCCATGCTTACTGCTGGATCTGAAATAATCACTTTGAGCACAAATGTCACATGAACACAGTTACTGTAGAGAAAGTGACTGTTTTTCTCTTTGAGGTAAAAACGACTGTTTCTTCAATGAGGTTTGGTGGCATTAAAGGTAGTGAGACAACAGTGCAAGCCTCAGTATACAACATGAAAAACAGGCGATAACATAAAGGAAACGTCTCCATAGTCATGTCAGATGGCTCTAAAAACAAAGTCTGTCTCTGCAGAAACAAGACACTTAGCGGGCATATTTGATTGGGGCATTTGACGCCAAAGGCTACATTCCAGCCAAGTGAGCTGCTGGAGCAAATCCAAATGTTCCTGCACCTCTGAGTCATTTTAACCCTGTATCATCACAGGCCCTCCTTTCAAAATACCAGAAATCCCTTATTAACTAGAGTAGAATCAATAATTTATTAGCACCAAAGTCACTTCCAAACACGTCCCCAAATCTGAGGCCAAGAAGTGACCTCCTAAAAATAGAAACAGGGGGCCTGAGGTGTGACGTCAGACTGTGAGGGTGTTGGAGATTTCAGGAGCGGGGTTAAATAAGTTTAGTGGGCTTTTCCTCTCCACTGCACTCCTGAGTTTATACAGTGCTGAAAGGTGTGGGCGAAGAGGCAGGAAGGATTGTAGACGCACACACTCAGATACACACCTATGGTCATGTGCTTCCCCTCGCACATCTTCGGCGGTCCCACTCCGTTGGAAGCGAGGCAGCTGTATCGACCGGTGTCCTCTTTGGCTACAGATTTAAACTCCTGCAGAGCAGACAGGAGGAGGAAAAAAAACCTCTTATGAAGGCTGATGTAAGAAATCGGGATTTTGAAGACAGACACAAAAGCGGCTCCAGCTCACCAGGACTCCTGTGTGTGAGTTGATGACATAGGTAGCGTTGGCGTGTCGAGGCGGGCTGATTGGCTGACTGTCCTTGAACCAGGAGTAAATAGCGGGTGGGATGCTCTGATGGTCCCTACAGCGCAGCTGCACCACGGAGCCCGTCACCGCCCCACTGGGAATATCACAGGATGGGGTCTGTGGGGGAACTGCAGGACAAATTAAAGCAAAAACTAAGAAAAATACACGAAAAACAAGCAGCTACTCTGATTAAGACTGGCTAGGGCTGGGTGAAATGGACTACAATTACATCTCTTCATACTTTACATGAATGATGAAGTTAAGGTGCTTAGATTTATCAGCTTACAAAATCCAAAGCTAGTGAATCTGTATCAAAGAAATGTTTGGTGTGACCATCCTTTGCTTCAGTTCTAATGGGTACACTATCCACAGTCATGGATACTTCAGGATAGGGGTGGGCAGCCTGGGGGTAACATACGGCCCTCCAGTTCCCTCAATACAAGCCTTGAAGGGTGTCCTCAACCTGCCTAAACCCTAAACCAATGCTTTAAAAAGAATGGTAATGTAAAGGGCAATCACCTACTGGAACAAACTCCCACAACACTAAGTATCAATTACCAGCAAAGTTGGTTTTAAAACTAAACTAATAAATGAGAACGTGGAAGAATAATGTCTTGTAATGTCTTGTGGGTATCAATATTATGTCCTTTTTACATATTCTTAATGATGGAATGCTGAACCAGGGGAATGTTGGTCGTTTTAATCACTTAAGTATCTTTCTTTTATTAGCATTAGCTAGTAGTATTAGTTAAATCATATCAGACAAACACAGCAATACATTGTTGGTATTAATCAGGCTATATAACATACACACGATAACTCAAGCTTCAGTTGTTTTGGGGTCTCGCGACACGAAGCAACTCCAGTTTGTTATCGTTCATCTTGTGGCTTTAATAAACGTTGCTTGTCAAAACTGGAATTTTCCTGCGTTCGTGCTTCCTCGAAGAGCGAGAGCACCGATCTGAAAAAGACCTTATCCACACCAGTTTTATCTTAGCTGAAATTCGCACGCAGAAGTTACGAGCCAACCCATTCAATATTTGCTACGTAACTAAGAAGACACTACAGTATATTTCAGAATTAAATTGTTTTAGAATGTCTAATTATTTCTCCCGTACTCTTATGAGCGATGCCTGTCTTTTTTTTTGTCATTTTTGTCTTTTTGTGAATGTATTACCGGTCAATTTTATTTACATTGTAATTTCTTTTTTTCTCTTTTTTAACTGAAATTCAATATGAGCCCAAGAAGAATAATTCCTGCTAAGGCATTGACTAATGGGGATCTGAAATAAAGAAATAAAGAAATACAGCCCAACAATCAGTTTCAAATACCAAAAAAATTTACATTCATGAAGAAAATCTGACAAAATCTGCCATAAAAACATTGAAAATAGCACAATTTGCCAGGAAATGAAGCTATAATTGGCTAGAATTGTTTTCGTGGAACTCAGTTTGATGGATTTGTCGAAACAGGAATAAAAATGTAAGTAAAATATGCTTAATTATATGTGCATGCTCTGTAACTTTTATTGTTTTAAGCTTATTAGATTAAGAACTGTTAACTGCGTTTGAGTTTAAATGTCGATAAATTAACTTCTTATGAAAATTTGATCCTCTAGCAATAAGGATCATGTCAATGTGACCTTTTTGGTAACAAAGTTGCCCATCCCTGGTTTTATTTTCAGTTGTTTGATTAACCAATTATACCAAACTGGTGCTAATTATCATCGTATTCATATGTAGATTGAAAAACAGTCATAATACAGAAACAGCAGTCGGAGGATTGGTGAGTACCAAGACGAGGTTGTCAAAAACACTTTGATGATACAAGTCATACACCATGGTAAGACATGCTACATCAGCAAGGTCTCTCTCAGGCAAAGATTTCAGAAAATATGCTGCTCAAGATCTTTTGAAAGAAACAGGCAACGTCAAGGACAACAAGCCAAGGTCGGAGGGCTCAAGCCATTTCAGGCGCCAAAAAAAAAGGGAAAAGGAGGAATCCTGATGCCAAAAACCTTTTGTCTTATGCTATCACACCGAGAAGATGGTAAAGCGGAGATGTCCATACAAGTCTTTTGTATTGGTTCCGTAATTAGTAAATGAAAATAACTTAAAGAAAGCTTATTGCTTAAATTTGCTTTGATGTGACACCATTCATAGGGACACAAATATGTTTTAGGATAAAATTTTGTCCCTGTGAAAGGATGGTCACACTAAACACTGATTTGATTTAGATGTCTCTTCTGTTCATTCACTGCTTCTGTTATTTGGTAAAACCTTTGCACACTATTGATTTTTTTGTCTTTTAATTACTTCAGCATTACCCTCAGCAGTGGCTAGACAGAGTCAAAAAAATTGAACCATATCCATGTAAAAAATATTGTCTTACTCAATGTCATGGTTGAAAATGTCAGTATATCTTGAAAATTTACTTACCCAGGACTCTGAGTGTGACATTCGTCTCCCCCAGACTCACTGAGTCCAGAGGAGCACTGATCTCACAGCGGTACTCCCCGGCGTCCTCCTGGGTCACTCTCTGCAGCGTCACCGTGGCCCCGTTGATCGTCGCCCGACCCTCAAAGGGACCTGAGGGAAGAGACAAACCCGAGATGTCATCCTCTGCTGCGTCAGAAAGTGCATGTTATAATTTATAATTCCCATCATCGTTGCTTTCTAAAAATAAGACAGAACATTGAAGATTTCATGACAATGTGAAAAAGCAGCCATTACTGACGTTCTGAAAATTGAATGAAACTGGAGAGCTGAAGTGTTGACTCGGAGATTTAAATTTTTGAGTGAATCTGCTGCTCCGGGCTTTACAGAGGCAATTTCATTTCAGTGTTTCAGAGTTTAGCAATCAGGCTAATTATCTGAGTTGTTTGATTTTAATGGCTTGTTTTCAGCACAGAGGATTTTTGAGCCATCAGTTCTCACCAGCTGACAACATATGAGGCTGTAAGTTCTTTGGACAGGCTCTAGAGACTATTTTTCAGCCATGGATTTTCACGTCTTAGACCAGCTCAATTTAACTCTAAACCTGGAGATAAAGCTTTTTCGCACTTATCTACACTATTCTGTTCAACCTTGTTTATCACAGTGTTATTTTTAAGGATCAAATTTAAAGTTTGGTGTCTTCAATCAAAGGGAATTTTAAGGCTAGACTACAGCTAAGATCTTAGCTTGGGCTTTTGGGGCTCTACCACAAGATTTTTTTATAAGAAAGCTTTATTTTGATGCTATCGTTATGCACTCCGGACTTGTGTTTGGACGATATGTCCAACCTCTAATGGTCTGCTGATTGCTCTCTTTTCTCTCGTCATTATTTGCTGTCTAAACTTGTGTTTGTTCTTCAAGCTGAACCAAATAAATGTGTCATATCTTAACACTTTGCGTCACTTCTTAGTGCCTAAAGTCCTGATGAGGAAACAATCATAGTGTAATTAATAGATACTCCTTGGACATTCTCCAATTTAGGCTACTTTAAGTCTAACTTTCTGCTTTTACTTTGATATTCAGTCTTATTTAAAGTGTTTGTTTGATTTTTTGCATGTGTTTGTCTAAAACTTGTATGTGCTCCTGTCTTGGCCAGGACACTCAATTAAGTTTTTTCCTGTTTAAATAAAGGTCAATAAACGAATAAGTAAAAATTCATCTTCTCTGATTTCCTGTTGTTGTGATGCATGTAGTGAGTGAGCGCCCAAGCATGTCTTGCTCACAACATGCAGAGGGATATAAGATAGAGGGCATAGATGGAGATGTCAGGGAAGAAACTGGAGGAAGAGGAGGTACAAACATGATTCATCTTTCAGTGCGTTTGGGGCTCATGAGGGGTCATAACCTTGCAGTTATTCAATGTCTTTAACCAGGCAGATTCATCTTGCCAAGGTCCAATTTACGATTGAGAAGCCCAAAGTTTCACGGCCCGATCAGAGCCCTTTAGAGCAAGAAGAGATGGGGGCTACAAGCGAGACAGAGATTAGCATAGATGCTAACAGCTTCAGAAGCAGTTTTATCAGATACGGAGCAAATTCCTTCATTAAATGTTAAAAAAAAAATTACACAACTCTATAGAAAGGATATTCTTGTTCCACTTCCGGCATGTTTGTGAGAGAGTTTGTTTTACGAAAGTAGCGCCCACCTGCTACATTATCGGATTGGCCCGTAATAATGTGATTGACAGAATGATCGTCCAATCACTTGCCAGATATGCTTCTGAAAGGCTCTGGCCATTCCCAAACACTTTCTATGAATTCTTTCTCAGAGTGAAATATCCTTGAATTGCCCCACCAGAAAACCCCCCCCGTCCCTTCTTTCTGTCCCACAGTTGTCTGATAAATGTAATCTCCTGGTTCTCCAGATCAGCCACTCCGGCCCAGGATCATGAACGTTTACTGTCTGGTGATTGCATACTTCCCACAGGCACAAAACAGCCAAGAATTAGTTTTAGTTTTTATTTAAAAAGATTATGATCCAAATCAGATAAAATATCATTTTCAAGAGGCCCTTGGTTTTGGACCTGAATTTGGTCTTTTACAGTCCTTAAACTGTTCAGTTTTCTTATTTTAAGCTTTTAAATCACTGAAAACCCTGAGTTTCCCTTTAACCATCATATATTTTCATAAAAGCTACCCAGCCACACACTTTACATTGAAGGTGCGTGGTTGCGTGGCTCAAATCAAATCTGTTTCTCCAGCAGATTGGTTTCCTTGAATCACCCAGAGTGAACTGAAGTAGGCTAGTTTAAGTGTCACGACCTTTATGAGCCTATGAGAACTTCTTGAGGGCATCTTCAGCTAAGAAATCCTCAAGCAACCTTTTAAATGAGAAGCTTGAGCTGGTAAAGTGGAAAAGGCAGATCAGAGTCAAAGGTCAAGCCTTGAAACCAGAACTGCTGCCTCTGCTGGGTTTACATTTATCAGACAACTGAAGTGCAGAGGTGGGACAGAAAGAATGGACAGGTGGTTTTTGAGGGAGATTCAGGGTTATCTTACAGGACATGAAACCTGCTGCTGTTGACATGTGACCCCAAAGGTATTCAGTTCATGTGAAGTTAGAAGGGAAAGTAGTGCTAATGTTTACAGGAATCACTCGAAGAATTCTTGAGAAGTTAAGTTGGTGAACAAAAAATGATTAAAAAGCTAAAGGAGGATTGACTTGACAACCTTGACCTCTGACCTATAATCTTTAAAATCCATTTTTTTTTACACTTGAGTCGTGGGGGACATTTGTACAAATTGGAAGAAAAATGCTTGAGTTTCAGGGTTTCAAATCATGACAATCACAAGGAAAATCACGAAATTTCTTGATATGTCATTAAAAATTAAAGAATGATCCTGAAAGACCGCAACCTTGACCTTTGACTTTTGGCTTCCAACATAAAATCAGTCTTTCCTTTGGTTGTGGGAGATATTTGTATAAAGTTTGACAGACATCTGCAACAGCTTTCTAGGCATATTGCATTTATAAGCAAAAAATGATGATGAAATACTCATGAAGTACACATTTGTATTAAGTTTGACAGAAAACTTAATTTGAAATTTAATTTGAAAAAAAAAATTCTTGAGATATTGCATTTACAAGTAAAGAACAATTATGATATACCTCTAACCATGACTGTTGACCTATGACTTCCAAAATAAAAACAGTTCTTCCTTGAGTCATGGGGGGCATTTTGGCAAAAAATTGACCAACATTCATAAAAGCTTTCTTGAGGAATTGCATTTCAAGATAAAAATGATTATGATACACCCCTACCACCACCATTGACCTATGACTGCTAAAATAGAACCAGTCCTTCCTTGAGTCATGGCGGACATTTGTGCAATAACTGATGGATATTCATAAAAGCTTTTTTGACATATTGCATTCAAAATTAAACAGTGGTTATGATATACCTCTACCCAACCATGACCACTGACCTGTGACTTCTAAAGTTAAGCCAGTCCTTCCTTAAGTAAATGGGGGACATTTGTGTTAAGTTTGAAAGAAATCCATAAAGAATTCCTTAAAATACTGCATTTATAAGTAAAAATAATTGTGATATACCCCTACCACAACCTTTGACCTATGATTTCTAAAACAGAACCAGTCCTTCCTTGAGTCATAGCGGACATTTGTATTAAGTTTGACAGAAATCCATCAAAAATTTCTTGGCATATTGCATTCAAAAGTAAAGAACAATTATGATATACCCCTATCGCAACCACTGATCTATGACTTCTCAGATAGAAACAGCCATCCTTGAGTCATGGCAGACATGTGTGTTAAGTATGACAGAAATTCATACAAAAATTCTTGACATATTGCATTCAAAAGTAAGCAATGGTTATGATATACCTCTACCACGACTGTTGACCTATGACCTCCAAAATAAAAATAGTTCTTCCTTGAGTCATGGGGGGCATTTCGGCAGAAATTGATCGATATTTATAACACCTTTATTAACATATTGCGTTCAAAAGTAAAGAATGATTAAGATATACCCCAACCACGGGGTGCTGGTTTGATGGAGTGGTAAGCAACCAGGCACGACCCATATACCTGCTTCTGCCAGCCCAGGTTCGAATCCAGCCTGTGGCTAGTTTGCAGAGTGTCTTCCCCTACTCTCTCTCTCGCTCCCTCATACAAACCTACTCACAGTTTCTCTCTCGTTTCAATAAAGGCCCAAAAATGCCCAAAAAATAATCTTAAAAAAAAAAGATAAACCCCAACTATGACCATTGACCTGTGACTTCTAAAGTAAGGCTAGTACTTCCTTGAGTAAATGGGGGACATTTGTGATAAGTTTGACAGAAATCTATACAAAATTTCTTGGCATATCGCACTCAAAAGTAAAGAATGATTATGACATACCTCTACCAGACTGTTGACCTATGACTTCCAAAATAAAAATAGTTCTTCCTTGAGTCATGGGGGGCATTTCGGCCAAAACTGACCAATATTCATAACACCTTTTTAACATATTGCGTTCAAAAGTAAAGAGTGATTAAGATATACCTCAACCATGACCTTTGACTTCTAAAATTACACCAGCCCATCCTTGAATTGTTCCTTGAATGTTTTATGAGTTTCAAAAGTATCCCTTGAATGTTTTCTGAGATGTTGTGTTTAAAGAATCTGCTTGAGTAGACATAAGGACACTTGGACGGACATCCAAAAGCAAAATGTCTCCAGCCTTGGCTGCCGTTTAGCAGAGCCATAAACAAAGCTCACTGCGAGTCAACCTTTATGAATTGTAATGTATTCAAGCCATTAAATGTGCGTCCTAAACTGAACAGGTGAGGTGTGAAGAATAGGAACTTAGGCCTTGACACTGCTGATGCATCGACCTGACTGGAATATCCTTCAGAGCCCATCAATCACCCCCGTCCCTGAATGTGTCTGTCATGTGAACCCTCTGAAGGATCAACATCTACGGGCCACTTCTCTCACCTTTGAAGTGTTCGTTATAGTAGACAAAAGAGACACCGTTCCCCTTCTTCTTCCACTCGATTCTCGGGTTCTGGTCTCGCTCTGTGTGGAATATGCAGGACAGCACCGCATCTAGATAAAAAAATAAGAAGAAACAGGAGCGAGCGGTGAGATATTTACGGCCTGGCGCCTTCAATCAGAAGCATTTTTAACTGCTGGGTCTATTTATAGCTTTATGGTTTATTCTGAGGGAACGTGATGAGGTAATAACTCCTGGGACTTGGATGGAGAGCTGATAGAAGATGATGTGCTGCTTTTTGTGGCTCACCTGAAAACTCGCGGACCTCCACCTTGTGTAATCTGGTGGACACGGTGACGGAAGAAGAGGGGGAGCCTGAAGAGGGGGAGAGAAGAGAGGGGTGAGTAGATCAGGAAGCAATATCACTCGTCATCCATTAGGGGGCAAGGTGAATTGGGTAAAGTGCTCCTCGCTGCCCGTCAACTACAAGAGGAGAATCTTTAATGGCTGCCTTTGGTGTGTCTTACTCTACTGTCTGAGGCGTCTTTCTACAGGACATCTGAGGTAAGAGAAGGATTACTCGTCCCCCCCGCCTCCACGGTAATCCTGCCAGGTTAAGAAGCGGCCCACACCGACCCGCCGTATGTTTATTTAAGCACGGGTTACGACAGGGTCACTGGGCTTCTCACTGCCACCCCGTCCAGATTAACCCCAAGTGCGCGGGAGATGGTCTTTGTTTGTGTGTGTCACTGATACCCTTCAGCCAAACAGGACGAGGAAGCAGGTGCTGCCTTTCCTGAGTGCTGATTGGTTTAGGGCGAGGGCGGAAGATTAAGCCAAGGTCCTCCTGTTGTTAAATACAGGTTAAGTGTGAGTGAAGGTCGACTCAGGGAGAAGCATGCTGGTAGTTTGCTGGTTTGTAAGCTATATTTGATACTAGAGAACTTAAAGTAGATGTTGATGATGAAACTTGATGAGTAGGGCTGGGAAAGATGGACCAAAATCACGCCTCATGGTTGTCACATATGGAGCTAAATCCAGGCCAAAGGTGTTGTAATAGGAAAATAAAAAAAGGTTAAAAAAATTAAATTTGAAGCTGAAATTTCAATGTTTGTTCGTGAATTAAAAATTTTGGCGGTGTTTTGGCGTGGGGGACGTGGCATCAGCCGAGACAGGCGTGGGATTGTGAGTGACAGCAGAGCAAAGCATCCTCTAAAGTTCATATCTGAGGCACAGATATCATGCCAATAATGTGCACCCCTTCTGGATGCGATTGAAAACAGAACACAGGACAGGTGGCTTTTTTCCTCTGGGTGACCCCCAAAATAGACTGCAACTTAAACGCTGGTGCAATTTATAATCTGGATTTTACAGCATATCACAGCTGAGTTTGACCAAGTCTGTTAATACCCTCTTAAGCCGGCAAAGAGGGGAGATCATAGGATCACCCTACTCTCTTATTATTAAGAGGTTATGTTCTTGCCGGCGTATGTTTTTTGTTTTGTTTTTTTTCCCCAAGATAACGCAAAAACTACTGGACTGATTTAGCTGAAATTTTCAGGAGATGTTGGTCATGGCCCAACTTAGAACGCAGGACTGTACTCAACCAATTCAGCGTTACTCCACAACTAGTATAAACTTAATGGCAACCCAAATTTTCTGTTTGTGGATAAATTTCACAAAATGAGGGAAAAAAAAGCTCTTAAAAGTTGATGACCTGGTTCTAGCTGCAGTGTGAACCATATAGTCCTCTTCTGAGAGCTTTTCTCCCTCATTTGGTGAAATGAATCCACTTAATAGTAAGTTTAGTAAACACACTTCAAGAAGTTTTATTAAACAAAGGGGGTCAGTGAAGGTGGGCGGAGGTGACAGCAGGTCTCCACCTGTAATTTATTGTTTTGTTACCCTCGCCAAGGAGGTTATGTCTTTGCCGGAGTATGTTTGTTTGTTAGCATGATTACACAAAAACTATGGGACGGATTTAGCTGAAATTTTCAGGAGATGTTAGTAATGGCCCAACTTAAAAATTATTAGATTTTGGTGGCAATCCAGATAACCACCATTAGCGAATGATCATTTTTTTCTCAATAACTGTCTAACTAACATTGATATCAACATGATTCTGAGTGCTAGGTGTGAGTTTTACTGTCAAGGAATCATATTACGATGGTAACTTTATCATGGAACTATTGCTTATAGATGTAACGGCAACATGTGAGCTACCTTGCAGTGTTAATTTTGTTGACTAGTTATTTTTGTCATAGTTTTCGTCAACAACCTTTTTTCCCCTGATGAAAACTAGACAGTAACTAATAAAAATTAGCGCACATGGACAAAAACTAAAACTAAATTAACTGACATTTTTGTCAACAAATGAAAACTAGACAAAAATGTTTGACAGAGACTTAATCCAATCACAACTACCTTAAATTTGTGGTGGTGGGATAAGTTGTGGAGCGATCCAATCAGAGCTCCTCTCTTTATGAATTGATATATTCATGTAGAGCAGGTTCACTGTTTGTTGTCAGTTCTGGTATTGTAACTGAGATGCTCTGCCAGGTAGCCTAAATAAAAGTGACTGCATTTCACAGAAAAGTTAAATTTGTTTCTGTTAATTTATACATTCAAACTTTACTAGCATTTAATAAAGGGTTATTAGATGTTTCATTTTATCCAAGTGTAAAACATGACTTCAGAAAATTAAGGAAACATAAAAAATGCCTTACACTTCACACTTTATGTTTAAGTGGACTAAATTTACAGTAGATTTTGTCGACTAAAATGTTGTGAAATTTCATCAACTGAAACTAGACTAAAATAAAACAATTAAGATGACCTACTTATGACTAAAACTAAAAAATCTTTTAGGCAATAGACTACAACTAAAGCTAAATTACTATTACTAAAGTGCTATCAAAATTAACTCTGCTACCTTGGTGAAGGTTTGTGCTCTCTGAGAGCTTTCTAGCTTGACTTATATACTGAAGACAAATTGTCCAAGTGGTTTAAAAAGCCCACCTTCAAATGGCAATGAGTTTGCTAGTCAACTTTACATCTGACACTGCGACTTTTGAATGGACTCTACTCCATTTGACACTATTGGTACCTTTAGCCTGGCCACACAACTGATCTTAAAGTCTGAGTTCATCCAGATTTACGTGACTTTCCTTGGCGCATCCCAACTATTTCTTGCCATGCTTCAGTCTTATTTTGGATGTTCTCAGCCTGGCTCTGTCCCATGTCCTCTCACACATCCTCCTGGTCAACTGATAAAGCTGAAGGACAAACTATGTGCTCCTAAGATCAAATTATCTGTAGACATCCTGTGTCTTGAAAAATTATTGCACGGGAAAGGCGCAGTAATGTGGACAAACAACATCTCCCGAGCCTGCCTCCTCTTCCTTCTCATATTTCCTCCTGGATTTTTCACACTGCACTTAGAAACCTGCACACACCAGGAACAGCTAACAGTCTTTCCTGCCGCATGAAAGCCTAAAAACATCTCCCAGAAGCCTGCGAGAGGGGAGAAAGGATTTAAGACTGAAGGCTTTGCTTTTTTGCAAATTACATAATAAATATGGAGCGGGCCTCAGGGGGACTTTACTCTGAACATGAAGGGCTGTGAGGAACTTCTAACAAACTTCACATTTTCCTCAAGCATCACCGCAGATTTCACCTTCACACGTCCTTCAAATCAAACAGACGACGACTCCCCCCCCCCGCCTATGCACGTTTACGTTTCCTGTGATTGTTCCTGGAAATGGCATGACGTGAGATTAAAGTCAAACAAAGAGAAGCATGTTTACTGCAATTAGACAGCTGCCATGTTTCCTGTTTGTCAGAGATTTCCTGTGTGGGATCGATGATAGGGCGGGCAAAATGTCAGATTTTTAATATGTTTACAAATAAGATTTAAGTAATATTAGGCAAAGATGTTGATTCAGTGCCACTTACAGTCATGACAACAAAATTAAACACTTTCTTGTTTCTTAACAGTGGGTTGTTTTCAGTGGGCGGGATTAGCTAAAGGCTAACAATCAACCAAACATTAGCGCTGATTAGTAGGTTGTTTTTGGCCATTTTAAAACACATGAAGGGTCCCTCTTGTTAAGTAAGGTCATGTTTTCCTCAAGAATGTGACTCAGAAAGGAATAAACTAAATAACAACATTGACTGATTGGAGCAAAATAGCTTAATGTTGGCGTTAAAGGGATAGTTCAGGTTTTTGAAGTGAGGTTGCTCGAGGTCCATGGTACTAGTAAATATGTTTGCCAATAAAGCAACTGGGGATGCTAGGTGATAAATAGCAGTAAAGGGTGCCATCAAAAGCCTTGTAATTACCCTACTGTCTGGATAAAACTACACTTAAACCTAAATAGGCTCAACTAGATGCTACAATAAGATTCTTTACTGTGTTTGGTAATATTTTGTTATGTATCTTTCCGCCAGCAAAACGCTGATTTCCTTTTACCAGCTGTTCAGGTCATTGGTCTCCAGAAGAAACAACAAGCACGAACTTCACTAAAACCGAACTAAAAATAAGCGTTTTTGCCTCGAGTGACGATGACATGCTGTTAGCCATGGGTACAAAAGGATATCTTTATGAACCGGAGCACACAGAGGAAGAACTTTTGCAGTCATTGGTAGAAAGAGGGATGGAGAAACTGTTGTGGAAACTGATGTAACTGTGACATGTCTTTCCAAATGGTCTATACCAGTGATGTCCATACTTTTTTGATAGAGGGCCACATACAGGAAAGTAAACGGATGTTTGGGCCACTTTGAAACACCTCACTTTGAGTGTTTTAAAGATAAAATTTGCATTAAGAGGTACCCTTTTAGTTTTCAAGCGGCCCTGATTGGCCTTAACTACTACTAGGTTGTCAGGATGAGAATCTCTAAGCAGAGAGGGAGACACTGATTGATTGTCTTCACAGTCAGACACAAAACAAGAGCAAACTGCAAGAATGTGCCAAACTTTGACTGCTGGTTCCTTAAAATTAGTCAAGCCATATACTTTGAAATTTTGACATTTAGTTGGAGCAAGCAGTCCAGAAATTAGTGCAATTAATGCTATTTGCTGCTATTTCAGTTGTCTTTATCCATTCAATTTTTTGGGGGGCAATTTAAACTGGAGAGTTGGGCCCTGGACCATAGCTCGGACACCCCTGGTCTTAACTGTTGGTGCCACTGTAACAAACAAATATTAGAATAATCTGATTTGTACTAGAGTCAAATCAAAGTCTATGATTACCTCCACAAGTGTTTGTCAACTTCTTTGTTTGTGAAAAGGATAACTCAAAAGGTAATGAACAGATTTGAATCAGATTTTCAGGGATCTTGGTGATCCAGATCCAGATGCGGATCAAGGACTATTTTAAGGATTTCTTGACAGTGCGCAGAAGGGCAGGTTCCACAGGTGGAGCTAAAATATCCTTACTATAAAAAAAGTTTGTAGTGTTGTTTTTTTATTTAATAAAGAATGAAATAGATCTGATAAAACTGCTACTGACGTTATGAGCATATACGCTATCTGCTCATAGCTTCCACCTCTTCCTGCTTTACAGGACACTGATTAGGCCACTCACAGTCGTTGTAGATTGGAGCTTGGCAAGATAGATCTGACTGATTACAGACATTCGATCAGGCTGATCCAGCTGCACTGCAAGGTTAATCCAGATTTGGATCACCACCACAATTTGATCACTTCTTCCAAGTACCTTGATCAACATTCTCAGAAAGTGTCATGAAAATCTGTTGAGAACTTTTTGAATAATTAGTGAAAATGTGGAAAACTGCCAGCTATGATAACAAATACTCAACTACATCCTGGATCCCCATCCAGATTCGTATCCCTACCAAAATCTAATCACTTCCTCGTTGTGCCATGACCAGCATTCCCTAAAAATTTCATCCAAATCTGTTTTTCACTTTTTGAGTTATTCTGTTCACAAGCTACAAAAAAACAGCAAACAACAAATCAAGAGATACGACCGACTGAGATACGACTTTTGGTCCATGTTTCCCACCTCTACCCCATTGTCACAGGACTACTACTGTATGTGCCATTTCCTCTGTAAAGGGAGGGGTAACGTGAAAGAATGGAGGGCAAATTCAGACAAGAGGGCAGGAAGTGCTGAAAAAGACAGGAAGTCAGACTTGAGAACTGAGTCAGGCGCAGCAGAGGTTTCCCTCTCTTTAATTTCCGCGAGGACGACTATTTTTAAATCTGCCTTTTAAATAAACAACACCCTATACAAAAATAATGCCAACTGCAAAATGCATCATTACCCAAACACTTTTTAAAAGCTTTTTTCCTCAAACTTGGCTTAATTCACTTGGTCAAAGCTTGCTCTAAGTGAATTAAAACATGCTCGCCCTCCCTGCAGACGCCGCGTTCGCCTCCGCTTTGCCGTGCGCTGACTTGCGGCGGAGTAACAGGATTATCGACGCGGCCTTGGCTCGCAGACCTTGACACCCTCTGAGGAGCATTGTGTCACTGAAGGATGAACATGACGAAGGCGGGGAGATACAATGAGATTAGAAAAAAGGGACGGCGAGGAGCGACAAAGGAGAGATGAGCAGGCCTAAGAATAGAATACAAATGAAGTGGAGACGGGAAGGAGGGACTGGAGCAGGCGGAGGTTGGTTGGTGAAGAAGTGGTGGTGGATAAACCAAAGACCCGCAGGAGCATGAATAAAAGAGCGAGCGGGGATTGAAGGCGAGGGAGATCCTCTCAGACAGTGGGTCTGTGAATGGGAGACGCTCCTGTCATATAGTGTGAGACCAGGCCGCTCGCCACATTGAAGGGTGTCTCTTTGAGCGAAGGGGGATGTAGCCGGGCTGACAACACGCCCGCACTCCAGCGACACACACAAACACACACGGCCAAAAAAAGAGCAATGGGGCTGTGCAGCGTGAGTGCCGTGGTACTACTGTACTGTCATCTTCAATGGCTTCAATTAACCAGAAGGGCGTTCAGGCAGACAATGAACACATGGCTCACTCGGATCCTTTCACAAGTGCATGGTGGGTAATGTTAACACGGTGGAGCTCCTGGAGTACAAAGGTACTTTGTTGAGGAAGTCCATGAATAATGTGGGACATGCTCACAGCAGGGACTGGAGACGAAGACCAAAAATCAGAGCTTGGCATTGTTTTGCTGAATGGGACCATATCTGTCCCCAGTTGGGACCAATTTTGGTACCATTCTCTGAAAACCCCTGGCTGATAAATTTTCTCATACTATCACAATGCAACCAAGGACATGCCTTTGTAAAAATTTTTTCATAATGTGTGTTGCAAACAAGCATATAATCATGTTATAAATTGAAAACTAATAAGAAAAAGTTAAAAAAAAACCTGGACAGGGCTGTGCATGAAACAGTTCCTGCACAAACAACCATTCCACATTCAAAATGGCCTTTCTTTGTCATTCTGATGCCCGTTTTGGTCATCTTGACCATGTCTATATGGCAAAATGCACTGAGTTCCTGCCATGTTGTTGGCTATGCAGCAGTTACCTAATAAAGAAGCCTTTGAGAATATATCTCCAGATCAATAACTGCACCTGCAGCATTTCCAACCTTAGTTTCGAAATGCCTCCCACACACACTTAATTTAGCGGTCACAAAAGTTGACTCTCACCCCGCTCAACTATTCATAAGTCTGTTAAAATCACTTCTTTTGCTTCATATTTTCCTTTTGTCCTGTAAAAATTACACAAAGAACATGAACACTTAGTCAAAGAGTCATATCATACCACTAAAAGCAGCTGAAGACCTGACGAAAGTTCCCAAAAGTGTGAGTCAGATCAGTTTCACTTCCGCAATTGTTTTTAACAAAGCTTAATTCAACTTGAGAACCATACACTGCCATAGACTGGTCACTGGCCAGTCATAGGGCTTACATATAGAGACAACCAACCATTCACACTCTCACACGTGTGGGTAAATTAAGAGTCACATATTAACCTAAAGAAGCAAGTTTCTGGTCTGTGGAAGGAAAATGGAGTACGGTAATGATAAATGGTAATGTTGTCTATATCTCTCTATAATAAACACCCAATAGAGTATACTTTTTTGTTCTTTATTGTTATTTTTGAATTCAAGAGTGTAGAAAATTTTGACAACCTGAAAATGTAGACATATTTCTATGTTTGTGTGCATTAGCTGATAATTTAAACCAAAATAATGCATAGCACTAACACTGTTTTAATTGTATTTAAGCATTGGCAACATTTTTGTAAATCGGTTGTTGAATTTTTCCACCTTTACTGCTTATTAGTGTCAAAAATCTACACATTTAAGCAGTCTGTACAGTGTACAGGGATTGGCCTAAAACCAACGCAGAAAAAAAAGAAAGATTATCCAAAAACAAGGTGTCAAAAATATGATTTTGTTGCTGTGATATCAGACAGATGTCAATATTGTTAGATTTTTATATGAGAAATATTCTATTTTAATGTTTCTACATTTCTATTAACACCAGTGGTACCACAAACTAGCACAAAAGAGTTGGATTTCCACAGGATAAAAAAAGAATAAAATCCATAGTTAATGCAGAAGATTTATGTTGGTTGAAATATATGATGCAGTCAAAGTAGACATAACAATAGTTTTCTACATCTTTTTGCCATTTTCATTATTGTCCAATTTTGGGACTTAATGTGCCAAGTGTGACTTTTTTTTCTTCTAGCATGAAGGAATAAAAATGCACAAAAATTAGTGATACAGAAATGCTTTTTGAATGGAAATGAATAAAATAATGATTTTTCCAGTAAGCATATTATTGTTTAAAGTGTGTGAATAAACAACTCTTAGGTCCAAATTTAACATTTATGAGACCGAGAATGCAAATATGATCCAAATGATAGTGAGTTTACGGCTTGAATAATGTTCCTGCAGATAGAGAAAAGCATATTTAAGGCTTCACGCAGACATGATCCATCCATTTACTCAGTTTATCCCAGTCATTTTTGTCGTCTCAGCAAGCTATTCCAAACACAACTCCCCCCACAATGCTTCCCAACTCCTCCTGGGAGATCCCACTCCGCTCCAGAGCCAGATGCAAATTCCCTACAGCGAGTTCAGGGTCTACCCTAGGGTCTTCCAGTCTGACATACCTGAGAACATCCAAACAAAGAGTGGCTCCCGAGAAAGCATCCTAATCACCTCAGCTTCCTCCTCAGCACAGAGCGTCGGAGGCTCTGCGCTGAGCTCACTGCAAATATGAGAGCGACTCTTCCCGCTCTTCCTGTCCATCAGTCGGACGCTCAAATCTGATCAATTCATTACAGACCAGACTGATAAGCTGATTGGCAGGAATGAGCTTTTGGCAGGGGGGTTTGTCCTGCAAGAAACAGCAACAACGGTACTTCAGTGAGGACCGTCAGGTAAAGGTCGACTTTTTTCTGGGCCCAAATATAAAAGATAACAACTGTCAACCAGGAAGGCGTGTATTCAACTATCTAAATGCACTTTGGTAAGTTTGTGTGGAACAAAAAGGCCCTCAAAAAGCCTCACACAGCCTTTTCTATACTTGCTTTAGGCCGCATGGGGGATCGGGACTCTGTTTTGGTCTTCGTCAGAAGCCTCCGAATGACTCAAACTGCCCTGAGAAAAAAGGAGACGAGATGGTATAAAGATGAATGACAACTATGTCCCAGATTTAAAGATGTATTTTTAGTTTTGCAGATGTAGATTTTATTTATGTAAATTGTCATAATCTGGCCCAGGAGTCAGAATTACTGGAGAGAATCACAAAAACAGGGTGTCAAGAGCCCGAGATGAACCAGCTCCTCAAGTTTAAGAAATCATCTGTTGAGAATTTACCCTCTGAGGCCGACGGCAAAGGGCTTTGGGTGTAGCTAATTATTAAAATCAAGTTCCACAATATATCAATTAAAGGGAGCTGATCATTTTTTAATCCCCAGCAACCAATGTGACACCAAAAATAGAGTTTAAGTGAAGGGATGACATCAAATCTGCAGGAACCTCTGCTCAAAACAACAAAATCAGATGGCATGACTTACAGTTTGACAAACTGGATGAAATTAACACTAAAATATGTCAGTTTAAAGGGATACGTCAATTTTTTTTTGCTTGTTTTCATGTCTTGTCTCACTCCTGAGTCAAAGACATGCAGATAGACACCATTCTTTCGACTGTGGGTGCAGTACCAAGGAAGAGACGAGCATAACTTGCCCACCACTAATTAGCTAAGCTCAAACACTTGGAGTCAATGGGCAGCGCTAGCCTGCCTCTGCCTACAGTCATCAAGTAGACTCTTCAGCAACTCTAAACGGTCCTGTGTGCTTGTTGTGACTCATTTTTTTACCTCGTTATGTTACGCTATCTATTTTTATTCTAAGATTAGCACTTTTTGTATCTTCTGCTTTCTTCCTCAGCTGTTTACTAGAGTGCATGTGCCCTGCTGTTTGGTTTCATATATATTTCTTTTGAAAATTACTTAAAGTGCTTATCTTAGTCCATAAAAAAGATAACGTAACATAACAAACAGTGCACGGAGAAATATATTGTAGAAATAAAGTGAAGTATGCCCACTGAGTTGTATTTCATAATGGTACTAATTATTAGTATTTTTTTTGCAAGATTTACAATCAGAGTTCCCGCAACTGTCACCATGTTTAAAGTTTACTTTAAACTTTTAATTTTTCACACAACAGCCTGAGGTCTTTGTGCGCCCCTTACTTATATCCTCAATTAACACACGATGAATAAAGGCACGTATATGAACAAAAAAACGACACTAACAAATGCGAACACAAGGACAAACAGCATCTGCGGCTTTAAGAATTTGACCATCTGGACTGGAACCATTCAAGGAGCTACATTCAAAGCTACATTTGTCATTACATTTCTGGAATATACTGCCACTAACACATTCATTTCTGTGGATGTGTCTCATAAGAACATTAGGTAGCCATGTCCAGGCCTGGTTGCTCCTGGAGCAGTGTGAGTGCAGGGAAGCTGGGGAAGGGAGGACTGTTGTGCTATGGCACAGGGCAACCAGTATGCTTTAAGATGGGAGTATCAATACTACTAAACATTCTTTTGGTACAATGTATTTCCAAAACATATTGACACCAACTCAAGTAATACAGGCTGCAACAGGGATCATAAACTACATTTGCACAGGGGAAAGTTACTTATTGCTAATTCAGTAGTTTTTACTGAAGCACATTGGCAAAAAAATTTCTGCTCAGCCCTACAACCACTGATATTTTAATTTAATTTTTGTACTTCAGTCTTGATAAAAACTCCAGGATCACAGTCTGTAATTACCTAGCCCAGGAATTTATGTTTTTGCCTGTGTATGTTTGCTTTATTGTTAGCAAGATTACGCAAAAACTATTGGACAGATTTTTCTGAAATTTTCAGGAGATGTTGGTAAGGGCCCAACTTAAAAATCATTAGATTTTGGTGGTGATCTAGATAACCACCATTAGCGAACAATCGTGTTTGCTCAATAACTGTCTAACTAATAATGCTAACAACCTGATTCTGAGTGCTAGGTGTGGGTTTTCAGTGTCAAGGAATCACATTATGATGGTAACTTTATCATGGAACTATTGCTTATAGATATTTCTACTAAGGTATGTCACCGATATTGGCAAATAGCTTTGTTTCATAGAATAAAAGGTAACTAATTTATGTTTGATTTAAGACGGTCTCTTTAGATGAAACATTTTTCTTTTAGTTACCTAGTTTGATTTTAAATGATGTAGATGAGAAAGCCAAAAATCTATAATACATTTAAGACAAGACAAAGAAGCTATGTTTTATTTAGAATTATAAAAATAATGCATGTTTCCTTTCAAGAGATAAAGAAATATGCAAAATATTTCTACAGTCATTAAGAAAAATGAAGAAAAGCCTTAAGATGAGACATAAACACTTAAACAAGAATACAAGAATATTTAAGAGCATGATATGTTAGTATAAGTATTTTTTTTTTCGAAATAATAAAAAGCTATTAATCAATATATTCATTTTTGAACCTCTATTTTTTTGTTAGGAAGGTGTTGGGGGGCAGACAATATTATTAATTAGTTATTAAATTATTACTATTATCAAAAGTGAGATCAGTCCCTATCACCCATACTGCAGCCTCCCACAAGAGCAAAAATTAGATTTTTGGCTTCTTATGTCTGGGACTGTCATGTAGTCCATGAATCAGCCAAGCACAGGGCTGACATAAAGAGACAGACAACCATTCACACTCACACCAACAGGTAATTCAAAGTCACCAACGAACCTGACATGTATGTTTCTGGTTTGTGCACTTGCAAAGAGCCCGTGTATGCTGATTTGAGCCGAAAGCCCTTCTTACAGCGAGGCGACAGGGCTAATCCCTGCACCACTGCGAAGCCCCTTACCCGACATATGAGTCTTTTGACACCCGGCAGACATAATAACGAATGTCTGCTGGTGTTCTTCATTATTAATATCATCCCTTTAGACTTGACTCAGGGTTTAAACACCACCCGCGCTGGTGCCAACTGCCACGATCTCAGACTGAATTACGCTCATGATTTAACTGATTGTGTACAAGAACACAAGGTGAAAAAGAAAGTCTTCCCGTGGCTTTACTCTCTCTGCAGCTGCGAAGCTCCGACTCCAGCTGAGCATGAGCACGTTCGACTTTGAAGGGCCAATCAGGAGTCAAACCAGGTCCTTGACTGGCTGCCAGACTCAGTCAGGCTCTGGTACAGTTAATTGATTAGGATCAGGCGCAGCTAACGGCACCTGAAAATGGGCCAGTGATCGCACTGAGAATTAGCTGCGTCACATCTGAGGCCAGCCGGCAGGTATATCAGCCCAACATCAGTAAGGAGGTGGTGACACCGGTGGCCTCATTGAGGTGGGAGTTTGATTTGAATTTCCCCATGGAAATTATGTATATTAAGAGAGGAGCAGGTTTTGTCCTCAGGCAAAGCTAGGCCAGTTACAGAGGCCCCATGCTTCATGACCACAGCCATCAAGGATGAGCATCGAAATGGGAATGGTGTGTAAAAACACAAATGAAAGAATAAAACTCAGCATGTTTCTTCTTGAGATATGAAACTGTTCAGAGAAGTCCATGTCCTTGACTTACGACCTCCACGTTGCCCTGCATCATCCTAGATTCAAAGTAGACAATAATGCTAAGTTTAGAGGGAATCCTTTAAATTGTTCTTGAAATGTAAGTTCCCAAATCAGATTTAAAAGCAAAAAAATATAAAGTTTTTGACCTCAACCGTTGACCTGCAAAATGTAATCAATCTTCCCTAAGCCTGGGTGGCCATCTGTAAAAAGTTTGGCAAAAATTCATTCCAGATTAATTTGGCTATTGCATTTACAAGCTAAAGGTCAGAACTCCCTAAGCTTGACCTATGATCCCTAAAATGTACTCGTCATCATTGACACTAAATGCCAAGTTTGATGAAAATCCTTCAAAGTGTTCTTGAAATACTGACTTTACAAGATCATGTTCACAAGCTAAAAAAAAAAGAACACGAGGTTCTATGACCTTGAATTTTGACCTATGACTTTTGAAATTTAGCCAGTCTCTCTTAAGGTCAAGGTGAACATCTGTGCAAAGTTTGGTAGAAATATGTTACACGTTTTTTGAGATACTGCATTCAAAAGAGCAAGACAACCAAGAGATATCCTGACCTTGACCTTTGACTTGTAAACTCCAAAGTTTACAGAGGTCATCCTTTACTCAGAATGGACAACCATGCCAAGTTTGAAGCAAAAACTTTAAAGTGTTCTTTAAATATTGAGTTAAAAAAATCCCATTCACAAGCACAGAAAGATACTGAACCTTTATGACATACTTTTGTCAGAGTGGACATCCATGCAAAGTTTGGTGAAAATTCTCTGTATATTTTTTGAGATACTGCATTTACAAGCTATGGACAGCGATGGGACACACTGACCTTGACCTTTGATCTATGAACTCCAAAATATACTTCTGTCATCCTTGACTCAGAGTGAACATTTATGCCAAATGTGAAGGAAATCCTTTTCAAGTGTTCTTTATATATTGGGTTTACGAGATAACCTTCACAAGCAAAGAAAGAACATGAGGTTCTATGACCTTGAAATTTGACATTTGAAATTTAGCCAGGACATTTCTTGAGGTTTTATATCCAAAAGCTTAAGACAACCAAGAGATATCCTGACCTTGACTTTTGACTTACGATCTTCAAGTGTACTGAAATCATCCTTGACTCAGAATGGACAATAATGCCAAGCCTGGAGAAAATACTACAAAGTGTTCTTGAAACATTAAGTTCAGAATTGTGTATTCACAATTACAGGAAGAACATGAAGCTCTATGACCTTGACCATGACTTTCAAAATGACCTCCAATTTCAAGGTCAGTTTAGTGGAAATTCAGCATTTCTTCACATATTGCTTCCAAAAGCTGAAGACAGCCAAGAGATATCCTGACCTTGACCTTTGACCTCCGAAACAGACTGAGTTTATCCTGTAGTCCTGTGGGACATTTGGTGTAAGATTAAATAAAATCCATCACAGACTTTCTGAAATATTGCATTTTTAAGAATTTGTATGGAGACACATTGTGGAAACTTGCTCTAAGCTAGCTAAGGGGTGGGGCTCTTTTATTGGTCTTTGCCCCAGGCCTCCAAATTGCTCAAACCAGCCCTGATTAGTTGTTAAATTAACATCAGGGAGCTTCTCATATGGACCCTCTTTTTAAAGTAAAGTTTCTGGCAGGTCTCTGACGCTCCTCCAACATGGCATCAGATATCAGTGCTGTAATTAAAACGCTTCTGCTCTGGGACCGCTTTTTGGCTCCGAAGCGAAAAAACATCCAAACAAAAGCGTCAAACACAATCAAGCTCACACACACACATAATTTGGGTGGAGCATTAACATCAACCAAACAGAACGACAGCTCCAACTCGCAGAGGGACAGCCACCCTCTCTGCTCGGGCAAAAATAGAAAGATGGCACGCTCGCTCCTTGGCACGCAGCGTTCCTCTCATTACGTGGTCCGCGCCGAGTGTTACGGAGACCGCGGCTGGGTGTTGCCAGAGCTGTGGCGGGGGTCAGAATCGTGGCGGTGGTAATGATGAAGGCACTTATTTAAATTAAGAGGAACAAATGAGGGAGTGTGGAGGGTGACGGGCCCACAGGATGTATCCTGTGAGTGTGCGATATAGATAAGGTGAACGGGGCACACGTTTCAAGGCTGAGGGGGGAGGAGGGGGGAGTGAACAAAGCCTCTCTGTGTGACTGTGAGCAACAGCTGTCTCCGTCAGCCCGGTGTGAGGGTGAGTGTGTGTGGGGGGATGTTGGCGTCTATCCCCGCAGAGACCCACCCAGAACATTTCCTCCTGGATTTTTTTCAAACAATACAAACTCCACAGGGTTTGATGCTGCGCTGCTTAGGGCTGGGCAATACACTGAGTTTTCAGGATATAATAATGTATTTATAAATGATATGAAGTAAGACATTATATTTTAAAATATCACCTCTTCTGGTCTTTCGTGAGTGAAGTGTTAAATAAATGATTTAAAAAAAATCAGATACCAGGTCTAAGAAGACGGCAAATCACTTAAAGCAAAATGCTAATGGGTTACTTAGTAGGGCTGAAGGATTTATTGTTTTCTGATCGAAATTGCAATTTCAGAAAACATGATCACGTGATTGCTAAAGCTACAATTTTTTGGGTCTGTTGTGTCAAGTGTTTGCTTGTGGCAATGTTGTCACATGTCAGCAATCATGTCCAAAACCATCAAAGGTTGACATGCTGGTTTGGCATGGCTGGCTTTTTTCCTTTTATTGGAATTGTTGAATTTTGTTTTTCCTATTATTACCTATTTAACATTGTTTTTTGGGGGGAGGGGAGGGGCGGATTAATTTTTTAATTTTATTTAACTTTTTACTTAACACAATTAAGGATTTTTGCACAACATTTTTTTAAGTTAAGACGGTCAAAGATGGCTCTTTGAGTTCTTCAGTTGTAATAACTGCCGTTGGTCAAAGACTTTAAAGACTGGACATGCATGTTTCTCGTAAATTAATACATTTGGAAGGAATTCTTACCTTTAGTTTTCATCCTTGCCTTAGAGTAATAGCTTTTAATGTTTGATGGTATGATATAATTTCTGTCATGTTAGTAAATGTTACTTTACTGAAGCTTGATTTGAAGAAAATCACGAATCAAATTGAAATCGCAATTAGATCTTTTCCTAAAGTCGTTCAGTCCTATTACTTAGTATGAATAGAATATTTTGAAGGGTTATTTATATTATACATAACAAAATTACCCAAAGGATACTAATCCCTGTTTGATTCCAAGACAACAAAAAAGTCTTACACAACCAAATGATAGTTTTTAAGGGATGTCAGATAGTGGATTAATGCTGTTAGAGGCTCCTCTGCATCTGTAAGTAACAGACTGTAGAAGCAAACAGACTTCTGCATTTCCTGATATAAATCTGTGTTTACTCGACCAGATTGTTACTTTATTTAACTAGAAGTGCTCCAAGAGCACAAACGTCTGTCAGGATAATTGAAAAGTTGCCCTAAAACACAATGATCTCCTTTCCGCCACGACCAAAACTTCTTAAAAATATTATCGAAATCCGCTGGGAACTTTTTGAGTTGCTGGCAAAAATATTTTAATCTGTGCTTTTTCACAATGTTCACAAATCCTTTAAAACATTCCTTGATCCACATCTGGATCCAAAATCTGAGCACTTCTTTTCAGTACCATGACCAACATTTCCAAGAAACGTAAACCAAATCCACACAAAGCAACATTGGCGAAAATGTTGAAAACTGCACTATCTCGCAATGTTAAATATTTAGACAAGTTCCTGGATCCAGATCACCACCAAAATCAAATCAATTCTTCCCAGTGCCAAGACCAACATTCCCTGAAAATGTCATCAAATTTGTTGAGGGCTTTGATTTACGTTGGTCATATACAAAACAAAAAAACAGACAAATGCCGAGAAAACATGAGCTCCTTGGCGAAGATAGTAAAGTAACTCCGCCTAATCAGTGACTGAAGCAGATCCTGATTAATACTGTTAATAAATAGCATTAACAAGCTAACATTGGCTTATTACTCACTGGAGTTTCGATAAGCAAATTCCAGCCCATCATTTCCCAAACAGCAGAAATGAGTTTCTGTTTTGTGAACAGACTTTTTGCAGCCTTTGGTTGAAAAATCTGATAGCAGATTTCGCTCGGCTGTTGAATGGAAAATTTTATTGTGTTGTATTGTTTTAAAAATATTTATGAAAAAGCATCCATGTAGATCTTTTATTTTTATTTTTTTGTCTTTTTTACAATCTTAATGTAAAAATGAAAATTAAAAAGCTTGTACTACAGTCCCACGCAGTAGTCACTCTAGCGTCTGCACTGGTCATGATTTAGTTTGTAAATGATCAAACAAGTCAAACGTCACTGGGATGTCAAAACAACTTATCAGAGCTAGTAGGAAGGGCTCTTTTTCTGGCCCCGATATTTTTTTCAGGTTAAATGTTCAAAATTTGCACAAGTTCTGCTGAACAGTCTGAGTTTTACAGATATGTTGGTAGATTTTTTTAAAAAGTGGGTGTAAATTGATAAGCAAAAATACAAGTCCGAAACACTATTACTGGATCATTTATGGCTTTTGATTATTTTTAGCTGAAGGCAAATTCCTCAGAATTCATTAACTGTTTGGAAATTTTCGTTGCCATTGTAAAAACAGAGCTTCACTTTAAGTAGAACATTAGTCTGTTTTTAAAGCAGGCATTGCAAATTAGGTCAGATGATAAAAGATTTCTATTAACCTTAGATTGCTGCTTTGTTTTGTACAAGTCAATAAAGAACTCACTTCGCTATGATTGTAGCTCTAAATATATTTTAGGTAATATATTTGTGCATTAAAACCTGGTAAACATTCATTCTTTTTTGCTTTAGAAAGTATGTTTTGCTCATTAAATCATGAATTTTTAATTGTGCTTGAGTTCAAATGTATTAGTGTTGGTATAATCCTTTTTTGAAGCTTTACATTTGCAATTTATTTAATTTATATTTTTTCCTCATTGAGAGTACCTGACACTGTAGGCACTGAAGAAAACAATATGTGGCCCTCATGGTAATCAAAGCTGCCCACCCCTGAGCTAACATTCATCAAAATATTAATTCTGGTCCATGTTTCCCCGCCCTATCTCCTCTAAACTCTCCCCGTCTCTCTGCATGCTTTAAAGTGAGTGATGTGTGTCAGGTTGTCCACAGCGGGACGGGACGCACACTCGTCTCTGAACTCGTGACCTGGCAGGCTGACAGGTGGCAAAATGCGGACAACATGGAGTAAAGCGTGCGTCACTCACTCTCACTGTCCCTTCACATAAATCTCAAAGCGCCACTTTTACCCTGGAGCATGTAAACTGACTTTTCTGTCCCTGAATGGCAAACAGGTCTCCACGCAGGAGGAGCATCAGGGGCAGAAGGACACACAAAATGAACATTTCTCCAGAGTATGGTTGTATGAACGATCAATTCTTTCACACTGTATGTTTTGAAAAGGCGCTTTGCTGTTATTCAGTTAATTTTAGTAAAAAAGGTGCAAAAACTTCCGTCCTTCAGTCATAATCCTGACAAAAGAGCAGAGCCACAAACACGAAGTATTGTTGTAAAAATGACTTAAAGTATTGTAAACTAGAAAGCACTCAGAGAGCACAAACCTCCACCAAGGTAGCTAACATACTGCTGTTACATCATTAAGCAATAGCTCCATGATAAAGTTACCATCATAATGTGATTCCTTGACCGTGAAAACCCACACCTAACACTCAGAATCATGTTGATATCATTATTAGTTAGACAGTTATTGAGCAAAAATAGATTGTTCTCTAATGGCGGTTATATAGATCAACACCAAACTCTAATCATTTCTAAGTTGGGCCATTACTGACATCTCCTGAAAATTTCAGCTAAATCCGTCACATAGTTTTAGCGTGATCTTGCTAACAAACAAACATATGCCGACAAAAACATAACCTCCTTGGCGAAGGTAACAAAACAAGAAATTACAGGTGGAGACCTGCTGTCACCTCCGCCCACCTTCACTGACCCCCTTTGTTCAATAAAAACTCTATTCTTTGAAGTGTGTTTACTAAACTTACTATTAAGTGGATTCATTTCACTTAATGAGGGAGAAAAGCTCTCAGAAGAGGACTATCTGGTTCACGCTGCAGCTAGAACCAGATCGTCAACTTTTAGGAGCTTTTTTCCCTCGTTTTGTGAAATATATCCACAAAACAGAAAAGTTGGGTTGCCATTAAGTGAATACACGTCGTGGAGTAATGCTGTATTGGTTGAGTACAGTCCTCATTTTTCAAAGAGAGGTAAACGGTGAAGGCATCAAGAACAGGTCTATTCTATGGATGGGAAGATTTTATTGATACTAATGACATTAACGATGCTGCTTCTTTAACAATATCTATCTATATTGTTATCCACCCACAACTGGAATTGGTTTTCGATTCTCACCCCAGCCTCGACTCGTCTTTGAAATGTCTGGTTTGGTTGTTACGTTACGACTGTTCGTGGACGGAGTTAGACTTTGAAGTGGAAGTTTTGGCCATAGAACGACAACGATCCATCAGAAGTTCGCAGAATGAAGTCTTTGATGTGATATTTCACGTTTTTCTAGCAACGGTTAACAAGTCGTGTTTTTAATGTCGGCTCAGTCACCAAAGTGGCCACAACTACTGTATAAACATTAAAAATGTAACTTTCTATTGGTAAATATATATATAAATTGGGATGTAAGAATATATATATACATACCCAATTCATCTCAGTATTTAGCTGCACAGTTCTGCAACAATACTTTAAGTGCTATATCGTGATATTTTAGTTTTAATTTTTCTGAATATTTGCATTTTAGTGCTGCCTCTGGCTACTAGTTAGCACTTTTAACGTTATTATTTCTGTCACAGGCATGGACAACAAAGTTGGTTGAAGGGACCATGATTTATACAAATTACACTGATTAGAAACAGTGATTCTATGCATACAATAATTGTGTTTCTTAATATCTGATCTCAAATATATACACATTTCACTCATTTTTTCATTCTGTTACCAAGTAAATTCAACATATCTGACCGTGATCTGTCAAACTTGAGTCTCATGCATCCCTAGATTAAATATCTAAGTTTTATAAGACCATAACATTTAAAAAAAAAACATGATATCATGTTCAAGTTTAGTTTAATCATGGATTTTTGGTCGATGCATGATGTCCTGATATTGTCAAACTCTCATCAGCTGATGCAGATAAAACACCGATGAGTAAAAATATATTTTAGTTAAGCTCTCCAAGTCTCTTCTGTATCAGAATGAACCCACTGATTTTATCGTGACGGTCTTTTTCTGCCATAGAGACGTGATCCAAGAAAATTAGTGCTTTGTTCTGCAAGAATCTGTACAGGCTGTTTTTTCAGTGATACTAGGTGAGGCATAATGTGCCTTCGCACAATCTGTTGATATTATGGCAAACATTTTGGCTGTTAAATATCTGAGAAATTGTCCTACCAAACAATATGAATAATCAAGGAGTTATTTGCTGATACTGACATCATGCCGATGATACTGTGCATCTCTTAATACTGATAAGATAATCTTCTAGAGCAGGGCGAACAAGAAAATCAGAGATGTTTAAATTATTTTTAAACCCCAAACCCTCCTCTGGTTTCTCGGATATTTCTTCTTTTCATCACTTTCTTGGCTGTTCCTGTTGCCCTGCGTTCCCCCGCTTCAGTCAAAGGGCAAAGGCGGCGCTGCAGCCAGCCCGGGCTCTGACAGGTTGGCCCTAAAGTCGCCCTTGGCCGAGCGCCACCCGAGGGTGTGGGCGGCGTGCTGGCGGCGGGTGGGCACACATTTTGGCAGAGGAGGAGGCGTCTGCGTGCATGACATCAGAGATTGGATTACAACCAGACGTATCAAGCTGTTTGTCCGAGCAGTGAGGTGTTTTCCTAGCAGGGATGTTTGGACTGGAGGCCCGGCACAAAGACAGGATTTAAACTTTGATATGAGATCAACAGAAATCAGACGATATCAACAAAACAGGTCGCAAAGGCAGCAGATATTAGCTCATCTCTTTTAGTGTTCAGTTGTTCAAGCAAAGTTCTGCATCTTTGCTGAACTGCTTGTGTGTTTTGGTGATTTCAGGGGCAGCATTAGTGATTTGGAGGCCCAGGGCAAAGACCAACATGAGGACCCTTCACCATTCAGATGAAACCAACCAAAGCAGGTTTAAAATCTTAAAACACTTCAGCCACATTTTAACAAAAAAGGACAAAACGGCCTTACTTAGAAAAACAGCCGAACAGTAGACACGGTTGTAATTTTATATATTTATTAATTTATATATTTTCAGCAATAAACTTTTATTTATTTAAACTCTCTTGTTTATCCTTATTTATTTGGAAAATGCACAAGTGTGTTGACTGGTATTTCACCAATCCTTTCATTGAATTTTGACAGTGCATTAAATCGATGGTTGACAAAATCAAATATCTAATACTTCGAATTTAGAAAATCAAAAACTGAGTCTTTTTAATCATCAAAAGAAGACTAATTCTAAGTGATACTTTTATCTATCTTTCTAGATATGTAGAGAAATTATTTTTATTTTTACACATTTTCTGAAGTTTTCAAAGACAGATTAATTCTTGTTTTTTTTTTTTTTAGTTTCGTGTTGTGTTTTTTTGTGGTGACTGAGCCCTCATGAAAGACACAGATAGTTCTTCTTTGCCAAGGAAACATGTATTACACCGAGGACCGCTGAAGTCTGACTCTGCTGTTTTATGTTTTGTGCTGCTTATTTGCCACAAACAAAAAATATTCTTTGGCTGTGGTCAATTCTGTTGCACATTCTGCCCCCCACTGGTAATCTTCACTACCTTCTTTGTTTACTTTTCTTTTAAACTGAGAACGCTACTCGATAAAAACGTCACTTTATAAAGTGCTTTACTGACCAGCAAACAAGTGTTTTAGTTTTGTGGATAAATTTCCCATGTGGGAGAAAAGCTCCTAAAAGTGGACCTTCCTGGTTCACACTGCAAGCCATGATAGAGCGCTTTGCTAATAGTAAAATAATAAACAGATTGAATGAAATCCATCCACAATAACTAAGCAGTGGTTTGCCTTTTAAAGAACACACCTTGCAGAAAGCAGTTGCAATACTGGGTGAAAAAGCACTTTGTCGTTTCAATTTGTTTTAGAGGTATCTAGCGACCCCCCTTTGTGGCATCTTGTGACCCCCAGGAGGATCACAACCCCCACTTTGGGACTCACTATGCTTAAGTCATGGGCTTTAAAATAACAGGCGTCGGGGGAAATTTGATAACCAGTATCAAATTTTTAATCAAACGCTAAAATATCCCAAAGCAAGTCCATCTACAAGATATCAGTATCGCCTGATACTTGTTAAAAAAAAAAAACAGTGAATCATCGCATCAATATTGTGTGAAAGATGTCAAAAATTGTCATTTCAGATATTTGTCAATATCCAGTATCGAAAATCCTTATGTTCATTTGAACAAGAATAACTAAAAGTACATCATTCAAAATAATTTTAACATTTGATTTGTTTTAAAGGGCATCTTGCGACCCCCTTTTTGCATCTTGGGACCCCCAGGAGGGTCCCAACCCCCACTTTTACAATCACAAGGCTAGAGAAGAGTGACACAAAATGAAAAATAGTTAATACTAAAAATTGAAATATTTTGAATCTTGCTTGAAAAAAAATCACAAGGCAATTGCATTTGTTTGCACAGAGTTACACAGTCATCAGCATGATTGTAATCTCGGCAGATCCTCGCTTAAATACGGTGAAATACGGTTCAGTGGTGCAGATTTATCAGTCCTGACTAAAATGAATTCAATTATTGGCATTTCCCATATTGGTTAAAGTGTAGTGTTGTACATCCTTACTAATTTCTGCATATTTTCACAAGCACAAGTGAAAGAAAAAATCCAATCATAAAATTTGCTTTGTTTTATATGGTATCTTGCGACCCCCTTTTTGTATCTTAAGACCCCCAGGAGGGCCCCAACCCCCACTTTGAGACTCACTAAGCTTAAGGTGAGGCTTTGAAATGACAAGAATCAAGGAAAATATAATTAAAGTGTCATTTTTAGTATCAAATCCTCAAAAATCCCAACCATCTTTTGCATTGGGATGTATGATATCGGCATGATATCGGTATTTGCTGATACTTTTTTAAAAGCAAGAGAGTAAAAGTTGATTTTTATCGCAGGTTAGCTATTAAATTCCAAACAGGACAAGTATTGGTGTTGTTTTTTTTAACATTATCAATCAGTATTGGCTAAAAGTAGTTCAATATCAGCATCTCAGATATTAGTCAAAGTCCAATATCTATATTTTTTTCTAATTTCTCTGATTTTTTTAAGCCCTTCTAAGAAATTCTGACTAAATCTGAACTTTTCTCCAGATGAATTCACTTGTAAATCTTCTCTTAAGACCCAGCTGTGGTAAAGTCGCTCTACACGTGTCCAGAGCTGGAAATAATTTCATTTTTCTGCCCTCAAGTTATCCCGGGACAGCTCCAGGCGAACAAATCAATCGCCATAAAAAGTAAGAAGATCAAATCAAATACTCTAAAGCTGCTTGGCCTCCCCTCCCAGAGCTCGGAGCTCGTGCAGGGACCCAAACAGAAACAGTTGGTAGTTCGCGTGCACTTACATTGCATCAGTAAAATGACAAAAGGAAGACACAGAGACGTCCCCTCCATGTTCGGCTTCTCTCCGCGGCACGGAGCGAGGAGCCTGATCCCGGAGCCGCAGCTTTCTTCTCGCACTTGTTCCCAACTCTCCAATAATTCATCCAGCTTCCAGGGAATAAACTGTTCTCCAAGGAGGGGAGGGGATGAGGGGACCGGACCGTCGCGGCTGGAAACGCGGGGATCTGGACGCGCCTCCGGGGCTGATCGCGGCGGGACTTCGGCGCTCCTGGATGAGGGAGTCTGGTTGGATCTGAGAGGGAGAGAGACGCGGTTTGGCTTCGTCCTGTCTCCTCCTGGTGTGCGGCTTCGGCGCTGGTTTGAGGTGGAGATGGAGGTGGAGGGGAGGGCGGGGTGTTTCTGTACAGGCGAGCAGCGCGGCGAGAGCGGCGAGAGCGCAGCGCCGTGTCCAAGACGCGCACTGCACTGACAACTGTTCAGGCGGAGGGAGGAGGCAGGGTATGGCACAAGGTGTGGCCCCCATACCTCAGCATCAATGGGTCTCTGTCTGACCCCGAGACCACTGAGGGGCAGGGACTAAAGATCGACCTGTGAGGGTTGATGAATGAAAGCCATTTACGCCAAAAAATACAATAAATAAAGAAATAATGTTAAGCACCGATTAGAAAAGTATTTTACCAAAAGCATCACAAGTCATATTTACAGAAGAGGGAGTCAAAGCTTTTACAAGAAAGACCATATTCATATTATAAATGTCATACATATAAGATACAAGTCACATTAACCCTTTGACTTCCATTTGCAACAAATTATTTGTTAGTAAAACTGTGTTCCTTCTTCATTTAGCAACATTTCAGGTTTTAATTTTCAGATTACCCAATCAGGAAGCAGATATGCAGGTCAACCAGCTGGTTGGCTTGCCCATTAAGGGTTATTTTTTGCTTTTTCATATGAAAACATCACAGAGGACAACATTTGTTCAGGTCTCCCTTGCAAAATAGATCTGTTGATATCAACGGGACAAACTTGGTTTAAAAAAGGTAAATAAATAAAATAGATATTTAGACGCTGACTCAGTTTTCTGAGGAATCATAGATAAAAAATTTTATCGTCAAATTTACTTCCTTCAACTAAATTATGATTGTTAGAAGTTCTGGAAATATGTGGATAGATTTTTTCTTACTCTGATGTATGCTCTTACTGTTAGATTTCCCAGGAGCTATGCAGCAATGATTCACTTCAAGAGAGGTAAATAAGAAGAAACAGACAAAGATGGGCTTTCTGAGTTTTAAATACAGTGGTGGCAAAAAGTCAACCGTACGGTTGCAATGCCAGTCCAAGGTTAATGAAATAAAATGTCATTTTATGAGCTAAAAAGTCAAAAATCCAAAGTCAAAATGACATGTTTTCACAATTATTACCAAAAAGTCATTATTTTGAGATGAAAAGTCAAATATATGACATCAAAAGTCAATATTAATATGATAACTCAAAGTCATCACAGTAAGGAAAAATGTCAACATTGTGAGATGAAAGGTCATAATCATTGGATTAAAAGTCAACTACATGAGATAATAAGTCATAATGCATGAATAAATGTCACAATGTTGAAAGAAAAATGATGATATATAACATAAAGTCATAATTCTAGGATAAAAAAGCCAAGTAAGAAAACCGTGTACATGTAAAAGTGTTAAAATGTCAGATTAAAAGGTCGCAATTTCAAAATAAAAAGCTAAACTTATGGGGTAGTCATAATATAAAAGACAAAGTCATTGATTAAAAGTCAACATTTGGAGAAAAAAGTCATATTCATTAGATAATAAGTAAAAAAACAGAGACATAAGGTCTTACCACAAAATGAGAAACACAAAATGATTTATAAGTTAAAAATTATGACATAAAAGTCAAAATTAGTAAAGTAATGCAATGAATATATGAAATAAGTCATAAATGTAGGTAAAAATGTCAAAATTGTCAAATAAGAAGTTACAATTATGGATTTAAAGTCAAATACATGAGATAATAAGTCATAATTAATGAATAGATGTCACAATATTGAAAGAAAAATAATGATATAAATAAATAAAGCATAATTATGTGATAAAAAAGTAATGATTTTATGAAATATGTAAAATAAATATGGGACAAAATGATGGGATTGTTATAATGTGAAATAAAAAGTCATTGTTATGATCCAGGAATAAAGACATTATTAAGAACTGTGATAAAAGTCAAGTTAAAATGATCAGATTAAGTCAAGACACTTAATTATCTTTTATTTCTAGATTAAGTCATAACTTTATCATAAATTCAGCATGAAAATATAATTTGTAATTTCAACCTTTTGTCATCATTTTGATTTTATTCCTGATATTTCATTTCAAACCTTTTCTCCTCACACAGGTTATATTTTTATTCTTTAAATGCTCTTTTAAGCGTGTTTCAGAATCCAGATCTACTGTACATCAGAGGACATATTTACTGTCTTTGTCCTTAAATCAGCGTCTTTATGGAGCCTGAGACACAAACAAACTTGTTCCCGGATAATAAAAAACACTGAAGATCATGTTAATCACATTTATAAGCGGTTAATAATCATCTGTAAAACAAACTTCATGTTCTTGTAATCAAATCTATGGATGTCAGACGTTTTACTACAACGAAGAGCGATGACATTTTTCTTTCTTGATTATTTGTTTTTCATATTTTTACCTTTTTTCCTCTTACTTTGGCTCGTCTCAGTCGCTCACGCCTGAGCTGGGAGTCGATCCAAACACTACCTCAGCTTTGAACCACTCGCCAATGTTTGTGCTCATGCGGCGGCCATTTTATGTTTTCAGTTAAACTATGAGGGTTTGTGAATGCAGCATTTTCTCATAAACGTAGACTCTTTGAGACATAAATGTGTTTTTTCAGAGTCTGTGGCGGTGAAACACTCAAAAAAAATAAAGAATAATCAATATTTCATACTCTCACATTTTTGATTGTCTGCAGAGTATTTGACCAAAAACAAACGCCACTGCTTTATTCCCTTTGACTGTAGAAAGAATTGGAAAAAGCCACACCACGCCCCATGCTAACGTAACTTCAGATCAACCAGCTCACACACGAAGAGGCCGTTTTGAGTAGTTTTTCTACATCAGCAAGGTCTCTCAGAGGCGGAGATTTTAAAGCATGCAGCCTGCTATTAACGGCCAATTGCTAAGTCTAAAAACTAAACAAGATATAATGCAGACTAGGATATGAAGTTTGTGCTTGACTCTTCTTTACCCCTTAGTTAAATTACTAGGACCACATATTTGCCACCAAAGTGATAAGTTCTGACAAATGGATCATGGCCTCACAGCAGCATGAATTAGGCTTGTTTGCTCTGCTCCATCTCAAAATCCAATCATTCTTTTAGTGCTAAGACTCTGAAAAACTTTGTCCATTTTGTGCAGTTTGTTCTTGTTTTGTGTTTGAATGTGGAAATGACTAGGCCTGTAATAGTC
>JBAMNC010002285.1:0-51220 GCA_037902135.1 Cetoscarus ocellatus | reverse complement strand
TGTGGCTTTGCATTGTCTTGCTGACATAGGCAGGGACGTCCCTGAAACAGATGTTGTTTTGATGGCAGCATGTAATATATTATTATCCTATAGGATTGTCCTGTGGTCTGAGGCATGTTACGAGTGAATTTGTCCCAATAATCGACTCCGAAACGGGTCAGGGCCGAGAATTGTAAATATTAAACTTGTTCAATGCGTACGACCAAGCCGACGTCATGACTCCTTGAATTGTGACATGGAACAGAGGCCGTTTTCCAATTCGCCTCCTATACTAGCAGTGGGTACTGATTTGCCCAAAATGTAGTATGCAGTATACAGTATGCCAAAAGTTGCAATATGCAAAAAATACCCGGATGACGTACTGATTTGGGAAAATTTCACAGTGTGCATCAGATCAGTCTGCTTCGCCTACTGTTACCCACAATGCAAAGTGCCTGGTCACTCTGGAGAGCGAAGCAGCAGAGGAATACAAATGTAAGAGCCATTACTTGTTATCTTTACCTTTTCAACACTGTTTTGTAAAAAGTTGTAAAAAGGTCACTGTTCTTCTTCCGTTACAGTTCGTAACAGCCGGAAGGTGGTGTTAAGTCTGTCCTATACCTGCTGAGCTAAAAACAACGAAACAGTTAGCAGGCTATCAGTCATAGACATTGAACAACAGGGTTATCTTTACATTGAAGTACCGTTTCTTTCAGGGACTGAGCAGAACACGGAGGCCTGTGGAGGGAGTGGTTGGAGAGAAGAGAGCAGGAGAATGCGACGAGGGAGGAGAGGAGACAAAAGGATTTGATGGCCATTATTCAAAAAATTCTGAAGTGATTGTAAATTTTAATAAAAAGCTGTATTGTTTAAGATTTTTTTTTTACTGTTGTGAATTTTTAGAGGAGACAACCATCTAGTTTGACAATGATTGAAACACCTAATTAAATAAAAATAGGGGACACTGGATTGTAGTGGCAGCTTGTAATATTCAAACAGGAAAAGAACACAAGGATCAACAGAACACTTAACAAATAGTACTGGAGGATGTGAAACCTGAAACCAAAACATTATTATACTGTTTACAAGACATGACTGAATGGTTTAATTTACAAGGAAATTAAAAACCAATACTTATTTGTTATGAAAAATCTATACATATATAAGTGTATAAAGATAAACTGACACAGGGATGAATATCAATTAACAATATAACCTGGTAATGTGAATTTTGTATATCTATATATATCAAATATGGATTATTTTCTTTACAAATGACAAAATGCTCGATTTGCATTCGGATATGAAACACAGACATCCTCTGCAATAATCATAAATGATCAAAGGTCCCCAGGTGATGGTTTGTAATAATTGCAGAGGATGTTTTGCTGTTAAGCCCGTTGTTCTTAACTGTTAATTTGCAAGTCTATAAAGTAGCAAATTTGAGATTTTACAAATTCGAAAATTCTGACTTTTTTCTCGATTTTTAAAAAGTATTTCTTTAAGTGGAATGTCAAGATGTAGTCGTGGTTTGTCTTTTTGTACATTTAAAATAAAGTTTGGAAAAAAAAATCAGCTGTAGCCTACTTCCGCATTCCTCAAACTGAAAACCAGCGTAGCATACTATAAAACATACCTAACATAACAGTCATACTACATACTACATTCCAGTGTAGTAGGCAGTATGCAGTGCCTACTACCTACTACGTTCATATGCTGTATGTAGTAGGCGAAATTGAAAACAGCCAGAATGTAACCAATCAAGAAGTGAGTTGACTGAGGAACAAGGAAGCAGGCGTAAATACAAAGAAGCACGGTGGACCTGAAACATACACAGAAAGTTCAGTGGACCTAAGAAGTGGAGGACCAGCTCACGTGTTCACGTAGCCTCCAGAACTTTTCCACAGTCTTTTCTTTTATTTAGTTCTTGATTTTCCATCAAAAATAGTCCAAAGACCACCATCATTCCCTCTTCTCCTATGTCCTCTCCCATGCTGCGTGTTGTGTTTTCCGGTTGATGCCATAGACAACATTTATGGTTGTTGCTATGCTTCTTTTTCTTCATTTTTGTTAGATCACATTTGATCACGCGAGATTTCTGTCTTGGAGGACTAGATTCTAGATCAGTGGTGGACAGAATGTTATGTGTTTGGTGTGCTGTGTTCAGAGCACAACACACAGTACAATCAAAACAGTTCAAAGCCTGATTTTTTGTATTCATGTGTGGGGTCCTAACAGATAAAAAAATCTCTTTAGGTTTAGACATTTCTTATGTGTGTACCCCGCTTTTTACAGATTGAGGATACAGCTGGATCAGAGATATTCAGCATATGAAAACTAGAGGGCTTTTTGAATAAAAGTGCTTGTGGACATACTCTGGATAATGAGGCAGTCAACAGGTGCAGCAAACTGTGGTGTGACATTTAGCAAAATCAGGATCACTGATCTGGACTTTGCTGATGATGCTGTGATCCTTGCAGAGACTGTGGATGTCCTTGTGGAGGCTCTTTAATTGTTGAGTGAGGAAGCTGAACATCTCCTGAGTGAAGTCAAAGATCCAGGCCTTCCAGAACACTTTGGATGCTGACATAGAGTCTGTGTCTGTAGGTGATGAGAACGTGGAGGTTGTGGAGCAGCTCACTTACCTTGGTAGTGTTGTTTATCAGCCTGCTAACCGTTGGCTGAGATCAATCACAGAGTTGGACTTGCTGTGGATCAATGAGTTTGCTGGACAAGGAGGTATAGCTCTCATCTTATCTGAGCATGCAGATGATATTCAGAATCTTTAGGTCCCTGGTCCTCCAGGTCTTGCTATACTCTTTTGAGGCCTGGACATCAGCTGGACTCCTTCACGACTTCTTCCTGTCTAAGCATCTTTGGGTATCATTAGCAGGACTGTGTGTCCAACACTGGCATGCTCAGTGGGGCAGCAATGCGAAGGTTAGATGCTGATACAGTGGTGGCAGCTGCTCTTCTATGGGCAGCTGATGTGCTGACCTGATCCTGATCCTGGGAGCTGGTGGGTTGGACAGGCCACAGGGTGACTGCACGCACCATGGGGGATACCTGGACAGCTTGACCATGGGCCTAGCACAGTCCTGGAGGATGGCTGTCAGGAGGCGGGAACAATACAGGGCCCAGGGCGTGTGCTCCCATACCTGACCTGAACAGACTCTCGCAATCTGGATGTATGACATAAAGTTAAGGTCAAATATGAGCTTCTTAAAGCAGATTTACTTTTCCTAAAGGTTACCAAAATGAGAAAGTGAGTTCATCTGCTGTTCAGTAGTAAATCCTACAGTTTTTGAAAGAGTATTAAAGATAACATGTTTAAATGCTCATTGGGCGGTACAGTGGTGCAGCAGGTAGTGCATGTGCCTCACAGCAAGAAGGTCACCGTTTCAATTCGCAGGTTGGACAGTATGGAAGCGAATAAGGACCAGAATTAAAATTAAAATGGATTAACAGAAATGCTTTTTCATTTTCAGAATAAAGCTGCATGTTTTGACTCATAAATAAAATTAATAATAAATTACCCAAACTGCATTTTCATTTTCCTATTCAAGACTGCTCATTTTGTGACTTAATTCAAAAGAAAAAGAAAAGGACGTTTAAGATTTAATTTTCAAAAGATGCCCCAGCAAAAACGTACCAAAATTCAATCTGAATTGTCAAATTTGAAAATTAAAAAGCATTAGCGGTAATGCTTTTTCATTTCAAGGTTATGGCTGCTATTTCTGACTCATAAATAAAATTAATAATAAGTCATCCAAACTGCATTTTCATTTTCCTATTCAAGACTGCTCATTTTGTGACATAATTCAAAAGAAGAAGAAAAGGACGTTTAAGATTTAATTTTCAACAGACTCCCCACCAAAACGTACCAAAATTCAATCTGAATCGTCAAATTCGAAAATTAAAATGGATTAACAGAACTGCTTTTTCATTTTCAGAATAAAGGTGCTTTTTTGTGACTCATAAATAAAATTAATAATAAATCATCCAAACTGCATTTTCATTTTCTTCTTTCAGACTGCTCATTCTGTGAATTAATTCAAATTAAAAAGAAAACGACGTTTAAGATTTAATTTTCAAAAGATGGCCCAGCAAATAGTTACCAAAATTCAATCTGAATTGTCAAATTCGAAAATTAAAAACCATTAACAGGAATGCTTCTTCATTTTCAGATAAAAGGTGCTTTGTTTGACTCATAAATAAAATGAATAATAAATCATCCAAACTGCATTTTCATTTTCTTCTTTTGGCTGCATATTTTATGACGCAACTAAAAGAAAACAAAGAGGAACGAAAACTTAATAACCACAAAGAGGTGTGGCATCTTCTCAGCTTCTGTAGTTTATACTTCAGCTCTAATTTTAGTGTAACAGGTTGTAATTCAATGCATGTCTTTTTTTTTTTGAAGACGCTGCATCTTTTTGTGGTTAAGTTACGAAATTTTTGTTAACACCATTTCTTGGCATGGTAATTTGCCACAGTCCCTAAGGCAGCGTATTGACACAGATTGAAGTTTTCTGGCTCAAAGGACGGCTCGTTTAGAGGAAAACGGGGTGGTAGCTCACAGTCTTCATGACGGGGATTTAAAGAGGGGTTGGGTTTGTAACAACGGCGTTTCATTGATCAGTTATCGACCCGGAAACTCTGAATCTGTGAATATCTTTCTAACGTGGTGGGAGACAGACTTGAGTCCAGGCCTGCTGTTACCGGCTGAGTTTGTTGCCGTTCGAGGGCAGCTTCGGCCTCCCTCAGCAGCTCTGGCACAGATGTGGACATGGTGGTGATATTTCCGCTGTTTCTGAAAACATTCACCACAGCCTGACACGAACACAACCTTCTCACTCCACTCTGTCTTCTCCCCTAACGTATGCAGCAGGTATGAAGAGGAACAGCGGCCACTGACGTCACTCTCCTGCGCCACTTGGGATTGCCAATTCAGATTGAATTATGGACCACTTTTTGTGGGCTGGGCATGAAAACGAAAAAGCAATGTCCTCTTTGTTTTCTTTTTAGTTGCGTCATAAAATTTGCAGCCTAAAGAAGACAATGAAATGCAGTTTGGGTAATTTATTATTAATTTTATTTATGAGTCAAAAAATGCAGCTTTATTCTGAAAATGAAGAAGCATTCCTGTTAATGCTTTTTAATTTTAATTCTGGTCCTTCTTCGCTTCCATAGAACAGGGCCTTTCTGTGTGAAGTTTGCATGTTCTTCCCGTGCATGCATGGGTTTTCTCCGGGCACTCCGGCTTCCTCCCACACACCAAAAAACGCTCATTAGGTTAATTGTTGACTCCAAATTGCCCTTGGGTATGAGTGTAAGCGTCAATGTTTGTATGTCTCTCTATGTGGCCCTGCAATCGACTGGCGAACGGTTAAGGGTGTACTCTGCCTCTCACCCAATGATAGCTGGGATAGGCTCCAGCCCCCCCTCCAAACCCTGAAAGGGATAAGCGGTATAGAAAATGAATGACTGAATGTTTTAATGCTGCCTGGGGCCATTTGATAAAAAAAAAATCACCTTAATTATGACTATAATGGGTTTTAAATGGCTAATGTTGTCCTTAACGGGTTAAATGTGATTACTTTATTTAGCCAGAGCACTGAAGATGTATTTAAATTTTGAATTTTGAAAAAATATTGTATATTTATATAAAAATAAAATCAAAATAGTAAATATAGTAAACATTTGCCAGCAAATGTCTATCCTCATTATTTATCTGTGTACTTTGTTCCCATTTGTAGAAACCAAAATTGTGCAACAAGCTTTAAAAATGGGACTAATCTGACTTCAGCTTGCTTTTGTACTTTTTGGGTTGATTTCCTATGATGACTGTGGCTCAATGTAATGTTTACTGTTTCCTCACGTTTGTGAAATGTTTAACAAATTGCAACCGGTACATCAGTGAGCTGAGTCTGTAGCCGAGCTCAGATTCTGTGATTTAATTCTGGACAGAATGTTTGTGGGGTATCTCCGATGTGCTCTCCTGGTCTGGCTCCCAGGATTACTGTACGGTAAGAGCATTCAACTTTGTGTTTCTATATTACTTATATATATATATAAAGTAATATATTATGTAATAAGTAATAAGTAATAAGTTATATATTATGCTTAAGCTCAAAGCACAGCTCAGCGTTGTGGTGCTCCCAGTCTGGATGGTGGTTATTTTGTCCCAGAGAAAGACACTTATTCTCATGAGACAACACTGACATTTGCCTGTGAGAGTGGACGTAAGCCTGCAGTGGAAGGCTGGTGGGTTACAAGCACATGTTACAATGGAAAATGGTCTCCTGAGCCACAATGTATCGGTAAGAGTTTTAAGATCTTTGCTGGATTGTCTGAAAATGTTTATAATAGTTGAACAAAACTGGGTTATGCAAATGCTCAGAAGAATAAATTGTCATGGTGTATTCAAGAAAAACAAAATCATGATAATTCAAGCTAAAAGATTTTTGCCCCTCGGATTATTTGGTTAATCACTGAATTATCAATAACAGAAGTGATGATCTGAAACTGTAGTTTATCTTTTCAGGTTGCAACAGAATAAACTTGCTCTGTAATTGACTGGTAAAATTTAACCTTTTTTTTCCTTTGTGATTTTATTTTAACAGAGAAATTTCTCAGCTCCTTTAAAATACAGTTTTAGCTGATTCAAAACAGCACTTTGAAGTTCAATCAAAAAAGTGTTGTGCAGTGGCATACAATATCTGTATATAAATCTATAAATATATGAGTAAATATAAAATCTAATAAAGTATGTTAATACAATGTAATGTCATCTGATATAATATATTTTATGCTGTGACAAAAAAAAGAAACTCATATAAAACATGTAAATATTTTTGATAAAATGGAAAAACATACCTATTTTTACTTTTATGTTACTATTTATATAGATATGTAACTGTAACTGCAGTGTTAGCATGTGTATTTATTCTATTGTACACCTAATTGTGTGGTTACTAAGATACATATGCATGTGTATGCTTGTGTATGTCTGTGTATGTCTAAACTGGGAACATGAACGGGGTCATGATTTTCGCAAATATGCTGGCAGGTTTTGTCATATTTACTTCATGTATGAACACTAGTTTGATTTTCAGATTGCCTGTCAACCTCTTTCTTTAAAAACCTCCTTAAAAAGATAATTTAAGAAAAGGACAAATACAGCCATCATTGAATAGTACTTAAAAGAAACACGACAATGAATAATTAAAAAAAAAATCACATTATAATAATGAGAAGAAGAAACTTTATTTGTATAGCACTTTTAAAAACAGAGGTTTACAAAGTGCTTTGACAGCAGGCAGGAATATAAAGACAGCAAAGCACAAGAGCTTAAACACAAAGGAAAAAACAACTGATAAAGGTCAATTGAAATCAGAGAACATTAAGACATACACAAAGGCAAAATGAAATTGAGAGAGTTCCACAAAACATGGAGGAAAACTTCAACCCCAAAAAGTAGGCACATCAATCCAGGCCCAATCACTGGACACGGACACAGATGAGGCCCTGATCCCATGGGACTGTAGACACACCGCACCACACCAGGATACAGCAACACACAAGAGGCAGAATGACTCTAAGTGCGACTGCACCCTGAAGGTGCAAACTAACATGCACAGGGGCCATGTCTAGTGACTCCAGCCCCATGACTTCAAGGCCCTTTCCACCTGTCATAAGAACCCAGACAATACAAGAACCCTGCTACATAAAATAAGACCATGAGGACCAAAATAAAAGCTAAAAACAAAACAAACATAAAAAACAATAAAAAATTATAGAATAGAGATAATAAAAAAGAGATAGAACAATAAAACAATACACTTTAAAGTTTTCTATAAAAAGATTAAGAGTATAACGGAAGATGAAGCAAAAATAAAACAATCTGAATTAAAAGTAAATAAAGACACCAATCTGTTAACATAGCATAGAAGAAGTAAAAAAAACCCACAAATAAAAGGCTAAAAAGACTAAAACAGAGAAAGAAAGAAGATAAAAGACTATAAAAGACGACATCACATAAAAGCAATTCTGTTAAAGTGAGTTTTTAAAAGTGACTTAAAAGAAGCAACGGACTCTGCACGCCTTATCTCTTCTGGCAGGTTGTTCCAAAGTCGAGGAGCTCTGGTGGAGAAAGCTCTGTCACCTTTAGTTTTGAGCCTTGACTTTGGAACAACCGGGAGGCCTTTGCCAGAGGCCCATGAGTGCTTTAAAAGTAATCAATAAAATCTTACAATCAATTCTAAAACTGACAGGAAGCCAGTGAAGGGAGGCTAAAACTGGAGTGATGTGATGCCGTCTACTAAAACCAGTTAAAAGCCTAGCTGCTGCATTCTGAACTAGTTGGAGGCGAGAAAGGGATTTTTATTGAAACCAGGGAGGAGAGAATTGCAATAATCCAGCCTTGAGAAAATGAAGGCATTGGACTTTTTTAAGGTCTGGTGGGGTGAGTATATGTTTTATTTTTGAAATGGAATTTCAAGTGAAAGAAACATGATTGTTTTATTGACGTGGGAGGAGAAGGTGTGATCAGAATCAAAAAAGACTCCTAAATTTCTGGCAGATGGTTTGATGTTTAGTGAGAGTGGGCCAAGACTAGACTGAATGAGGGGGAGTTATTTATGTTGAAGAGGATTATTTCAGATTTTGAGTTATTTTGTTGCAGGAAATTTTCTGCCATCTAACAATTGATGTCATTAAGACAGTCCATGACAGCAGCTAGGCCTCTTGGGTCCTCAGGTCTCAGGGGGAGGTATATCTGTGTGTCGTCTGCATAGCAGTGAAAGGAGACTCTGTGGCGCTGGATAATTTGGCCAAGGGGCAGCATATAAATGGAGAATAAAATTGGACCTAAAACTGAACCCTGCGGTACACCACAGGCAATGGCAGAAGAAGAGGAGCTGTGATTGCCTATGGTGGCCGCAAAGGTTTGCTCTAAAAGATAGGATTGGAACCAGCTAAGTGCAGTGCCCCTGATACCCACGCACTAATCCAGGTGCCTCAGGTGAAGCTACACAAACTTCTTTATGCAAACAGGGTAGTGGTCTGCTGGTCTACATATATGGAATTCGTTCCATCCAATCTGTCAAGAATGATTTCCTGCAACAGCAAACCTGTGATGAGAGCTCAAACTTCGGTCTTCATTTGAAGGTTTTGATACCTGGAACTGTATGTCATTCTTATATTTACAATGTCTTTTTTTTTAAGACAAGAAAGCCTGTATTCCTCCAACACTCCCTCATGCAAATTACACAAAAAACTCAGAAGGTTGGTACGAGGAGGGAGAAAAAATAAGAATAACGTGTGATGAGGGATATCAGCTGAAAAACTAGAACACGACCACCGTTTGTGTGAATGGAAACTGGACCTCTGTGCCCGTCTGTGAGAGTAAGTTTGTTCCTCTTTTAAACTCATTAAAACATCAGTGCCCAAATCAAAGACCACCGTCACAGTCATCCATCTGACTCTATTTCTGTATCAACAATCTCTTATTGTTCACAGGAGTATCAATGCCTGTGGTGAACCCCCCCCAAATCCCTCATGCTGTTGTCGTGGATCGAGATACCAGGAGATGTTTGCTGCAGATTCATTAGTTCAGTATGAATGTGAGGATAGATACACAGAAGAGGGAGACCAGAGCATGAAATCCATTTTATGCATTGCTGGGACCTGGACTGATGGCCCTACATGCTGTAAGTTATATGCAAGGCTGAAATACGAAAAAGGCCTTTGATTATCAATATGGTGTAGAAATCTGCGCAGAATTGGGTTAAGAAATCATCTTACGTCAACTCCCAAATGTGATTCATAAAAAACGTGCATATTTGGCCAGAACCCATTTACAACCAACAGCTGATGATAAATGCAGTGACTGACAAAAAAAATCAACATTTAAATAATCTGCCCCTAAATATCCACTATAAGCCCAGAATTTATAACATGGAGGCGAAACTTCACTGATCTGTAGGCTGATATTGTCAAAAAGAAAACAGAAGAAAAAGATATTGTCATTTGGCGGCCTGAAAGTGAGATTAATGGGAGTCAGAGTTTCCACATTGTCAAAAGGATGCTGTTTTTGTCCAAAGAGGAATGAGAAAGTCAGGCTTTCTACAACCTAAATAGACATTTTACGAACATTTTTCATTATTGAAGGATAAAAGTGTTTTAACACAAACTTATGGGCAACTTTTAAACCACCTGAGACCCAGACAAATAAATGTGTTGCATTTTTTTTTGCATTAGAATAATTGTCTTGGGTGAAAACAACATGCATTTTGTCAGAAACATTTTTATTTGTTTTTGTCCGTTGCAGTGGACAATGAAATCTGATTAGTTAAGCATTTTTAACTTTCTTTCACCCATAATTTAACCCAATAATTCTTTCACCCATTATCCTTTTTACCATTTTGATGATGAAACAAAAACAAGAATTATTACATTGTAAAGTAGTTTATAGCTGTACTTACATATATTCCTTTTGTTTTCTTTTTTCCGTTTCAATTCCAATGAAGTTGGGACATTGAGCAAAACATAAGTAAAAACAGAAACTGATAAACTTTGTTGTTTGCAAATATTCCCTCATTTTCCACTGTTCATTAAAACGGTATCTGTGTTTTTATTGTATTTTGTTGCCAAATATCTGTGATTCCTGCCACACCCCAATTTCCCCACAGGGACAGAAAAACATACTAACCTATTTGAATGTAACAGCATATTTCATATTTCATGCAATTTTTTGTCCAATCAGGCAGCAGACCTGGTACCATCAATTACAGTGAGGTGCAAGAATACGTTCAAAACCACGGAGGAGAGTGAGCTTTTTAGCATTTCTCATTCCAAAAGCTGAAGCATATGGGATTTTAGAATAGCCTGCCTTGGCAATACAAAATGCATCTGATATTACCCCACTTTTGAATTTTGAAGCGTTATTGTGTTTTTAACAGGGCGGGTTGCCAGTGTTGCTGGCCTCAGTATCACAACCTGAGCACAGCTGAGAACAAAGACAGGTAAATACACAGCTGCTTGTGTAGATGCTTCCTCGCTCTATTATATTAGCCAGAACTAAGACTCCTCGTCAGTGTGGGTACAGAGCATCATCACATGGACAAACTGCGTATAGCATTTAAGATAACTTCAACACAACACACTAATTCAGAGGCTTTTCTCTTATCATTAACATTAACTCAAGAAAACAAACATTTTAAATATCAATATTTAAACTTTTAACATTTACCTTTTTTAACTAAATTTTGACTTGCAATGAAATGCAATCTCAAGACCTCTACACCAGCAAACTACAAACAAGAATGACAGAAATGAAGAGGGACCTGAGGTCATGCCTGAATATTTTTTATTAACAATAATTTATACTACATATAGCCACAGTCATGGGTCCCAACTTGATAAGGTTGTTTGACTAAGAGGAAATTCTTAGACAAAAAGTCACAAAATGATGTGATATGCTGAAAGTGTCCAACTGCCATGATGTAGTCCATAATAGTAATAGAAATGGCTTTTTACTCTCGTCAGTTACCTGTAAGCCTAAGACCTCATGAAAGGTAGAATCATTCATGAATATCGTTATGATGAGCAAAACATGCAAGTTTCATGAAGTTCTGTTCTCCACAGAGCTAATTATCAATGATCCAAGAACACAGCAAAAAAGTCGACTCCTGGTCAAGAAGCAGCGTGATGCTAATATTCAGGTTGGCCCACAAAATTATTACAGGTACATCACAAAAAATTTAAATATCATGAAAAGTTAAACGTTTTTGGCCCTCATTCCAGAAAGTGAACCACATATATTATATAGATTCATTACACATAGAGTGAAATATTTCAAGCCTTTATTTCTTGCAGTTTGATGATTATGGCTTACAGTGAATGAAAACACAAAATTCAGTGTCTCAAAAAATTAGAGTGTTACGTAAGATCAATAAAAAAAGGATATTTTAAACAGAAATGTCAGACTTCTGAAAGGTATAGTCATTTTAATGCACTCAATACTTGGTTGGGCCTCCTTTTGCATGAATTAGCTACTGCATCAATGTGGCGTGGAGGCGATCAGCCTGTGGCACTGCTCAGGTGTAATGGAAGCCCAGGTTGCTTTGATAGCAGCCTTCAGGTCATCTGCATTGTTGGGTCTGGTGTCTCTCATCTTTCTCTTGACAATAGCCCATAGATTCTCTATGGAGTTCAAGTCAGGTGAGTTGGCGGGCCAATCAAGCACAGTAACACTATGGTCACTGAGCCAGCTTTTGGTACCTTTGGCAGTGTGGGCAGATGCCAAGTCCTGCTGGAAAATGAAATCAGCATCTCCACAAAGCTTGTCAGCAGAAAGAAGCATGAAATACTCTAAAATTTCCTGGTAGATGGCTGCGTTCACTGTGGACTTCAGAAAACACAGTGGACCAGCACCAGCTGATGGCATGGCAGCCCCGATCATCACTGTGGAAACTTCACACTGGACTTCAAGCAATGTGGATTCTGTGCCTCTCCACTCTTCCTCCAGACTCTGGGACCTTGATTTCCAAATGCAAAATTTACTTTCATCTTAAAGGGGACTTGGGACCACTGAGCAACAGTCCAGTTCTTTTTCTCTACAGCCCAGGTAAGATGCTTCTGACGTTGTCTCTGGTTTGACACAAGGAATGCAACATTTGAAGCCCATGTCTAGGATTTGTCTGTGCGTAGTGGCTTATGATGCACTGACTCCAGCCTCAGTCCACTCCACTCCCCCAAATTCTTGAATGGATTTGTCTTGACAATCCTCTCATGCCTGCGGTTATCCCTTTTGCTCACGCACCTTCACACTTGTTCCTTCTACTCAACTTTCTATGAATATGCCTGGATACAGCACTCTGTGAACAACCAGCTTCTTCAGAAATTACCTTTTGTGGCTTACCCTCCTTGTGGAGGGTGTCAATGGCTGTCCTTCTCTCAAGTCAGAAGTCTTCCCCATGATTGTGTAGCCTACTGACCCAGACTGAGAGACCATTTAAAGGCTCAGGAAACATTTTCAGGTGTTTTGAGTTAATTAGCTGCTTGGGGTGTGACACCATGACTTTCCAATATCAGAGGTGTCAAGTAACAAAGTACAAATACTTTGTTACCTGAAGTAGAAATTCGGGTATCTGTACTTTACTGGAGTAATTATTTTCATCCAACTTTTTACTTCTATTCCTTAAATTTTCATGCAATTATCTAAACTGAACTCCTTACATTTTAAAAATAGCCTTGTTACTCCTATTTCATTTTGGCTTGTTTTCATTCCAGCGTGTCATCATTCAAAAACCAAACACATAAAAGAAACCTATCCAGATACATTGCACCATCCGGATAGAGTGAATTTGATTGTGGTTGAATGAGAAGTAAAAACATTTTACCATTCCGACACCCTAATGGTGTGTGATCAATCGCACTTGCACATGACATAAATCTCATCACACTCCCTACCATTATATTAGGGGGGCACCTTGTCCCCCTTAATGGCCAAGTTCATTTTATTTTCTTTATTGTGCTGGATAACAAAAGGAGTCATACTAAATAGCCTTATGTTATTTATCTTATTAACAAGACGGCATGTCATTTCTGTCTCTAGCAGGTCGTGCGTTCACAATTGTCCTCTGCTCTCTGTATCGCGGATGGCAGAGTTTCGCTCTGATGTACACACACACATACACACACAAACACTTACGCACACACAGGTGAGCACACACTCACCAGTGGAGGCCTGTTTGTGTGGTTGTGTCTCACAAACAATTATAAAACAACTGTATGAACCATCAAAAACACAGCAGTCTGCTTTACTTAAGACTTTTCTGGACATGTCTCTCTCCCTGCCGTTACTCAGGGGTTGCGCTGTTAGCATGCTGCATTCAGAGAGTTCAGAAACTGAATCTCTGTTATATTTTTTTGTAGAAAGCTAACATTTTCTCAACTATTTCCTTTAGTTTTCAAAGACAGAGAAATTTTAATTTTATAGATGACACGGGCAGAATAAAGGTAACAGTTTATCGTTGCCATAAAAACACTTCTGGAGTGAAGGGCTGCTGGATAGGTAAGCAAGACCTGCTAATGCTGCAGTTCTGTTTCTGTGGCCCATTCACATTTTGCATTTCTTACCTGTGATGGACCACAAATAGTCTGGGACTGCTCCATTTTGTCACTCAAATTCCTCCATCCCCAGCCCCTATAAATAGATGTCTATAAGTTGAATGGAAATTTACTGTCTCTATTGTTTGCCTTCAGTGTTACTATTCTATAAGAACGTATGACTCTAGTTGAAAAACACCACTCCATGATGTGTCCTCACTGTACAGCAAAACTACATTTCCATTTCTTGGATCAATTCCTCATATTGAGGAATGAAAAACACCTTTGGAAGTGGACTTCCTGATTCTCACACAGAGCACCCCAGAATGCCTTGCAAGTTCAAAGCACGAACAAGGAATTTCTTTTTAAAATTCTTTTCTCTCATTACGTAAAGTTTTTTCGATGAAAAATAAATGCTGGTTTTCTGTTTAGTATACGACTCAGAACCTTGCAGTGCAACTGGATCTGTTTGATTCAATGTCTATTATCAGTCTGATCCATCTTGCCAAGGTCCAATCTACAACGACTGTAAGAAGCTCAAAGTGGCATGGCCCCAATCAGCATCTTTTTTTGAGCAGGAAGCGGCGGGAGCTATGGGCAAGACGACCGCAGGACGTGACCACTTCTGTAAAGATTAGCATAGATGCGAACAGCTCTGGTAGCAGTTTAATCAGATCTGGGCCAAATTTATCAAATGAAAAACAAATATCAAAACTACAAACTTCTCTATAGAAAGTTTATTTTAGCTCCACTTCCGACATGCTTTAGCAAGAGTTGGTTCTACTAAGTGGCATACATTTTGTATTTTACACTGTGGCAGCAGTGCCTGCCCATTAACTGATTGGCCCATAATGACTGTGATTGATGGAACAATCATCCAGTCACCTGCTGGATATGCTTATAGAAAGGTTTTGATGAATGGAAATGACTGGGTCACTACATCTTGACTCATCTGCAGTTGTTTTGTTTATTCGAGAACCCCCTGGCAACCAAGTTTTACATACTGTGCCTTTAACTATACTAGAGCCACAAGAAGCAGTGACTTTTGATTACACTTGAAGGAGAAGAAGTATTTACAGCCACTCCTTTGACCATGAGACACAGACACAACCTTTTCATGAACTTAAGCATGATATCAGTCTAAGCAAACCTTCATTGCTATGGAGATGTAAATCCATGCTGCTTCACTTTAGAGACATTGAGATGAGCTATTTCAGCTCGTCACTGTGGACTTTTGACATGTGCTCTGACATGAGGAGGAGGTGGAGCCCTGTGGTCACTGAACATGCAGCATTAGCAGAAAAACAATATTGAATCACACTGATGTTCTTCACTAATAACTGCTTTAATATCTGTATTAACTTTCCACTTGAGGAGGTAGGTTGAGAAAATTCATCTTCCACTAAACAAAAACATGTGGATGGTGCTAGTTTTCAACTCTGAACGGAAGTTTCTTTCTTTACTTTGATTCTGTTTATTTCTCTCTCTCTTTTCTTTTTTAGTCAGAATCTGTGGAGATTTTCCTGCAGTCTCAGATGGTGAAGTTGTTGAATCAACTGAGTGCATTTTGAAGTATAGGTGTAATCATTATTACGAACTGGAGGGTCCAGTTTAAGTGCGTGGACAATTGGGTGCACGATCGTTGGTCTGTGGGAAGCTGCACTAATGGAAGAGCACGGATAACAAGATGCAAGTCCGACTACTAAGATCATGTCATATCAATCAGCTAGTGATGGAGAAACATCATGTGAAGATATTTAGAAAAAAATAATTGCACTGTCACTAGTTAATGAGAAACAGTCAAATAATATACACTATATCCATGCACATTCTCTCAAGGCTTCTCTAAAGATGTGTTTTAAAACGTGTTTTTGTCCCTTCTTACTGTTCTGTCAAATATTTGGTTTCACATATGGTCCAACCTGTAACTTCCATCATAAATAAGTGGTTGAAAAGTACAAAAAAAATGCATTTCTTTCTCTATTGAGGAGGTCCTGAGACTATATCAGTTAAGATCTAGTAATTTAAATGGTAGAAAATACAGTTGTGTCCAAACTATGTCACCTTTATGTCTACCTTTGATGGTGGTAGATTAAACTTAATGTACCACTGCATGTGCTTTAAAATCACAGAGAGCAATATTTGTTCTGCACACAAGTGGCTTTTCATGTGAAACGAAAACATAAAAAGAACCCTTAGCAAAAAGTAGTATACTTGAAGTTCGTTTTATTAAGTATACTTGAGTATAAGAATAAGTATAGAAAGTATACTACAGACCATGCACTTGTAGTGTACTAGAAAGTATACTAATTTAATATTTTTTCAGACTAAATTGGAGCATTTTAAGTTTATAAAAGTATACTTTATAAGGTCATTTTAAGTTTGCAACACTTTCAAGTATACAACAAGTACATTCATCTATATACTACTAGCGTACTAGGTACAGTATATACTTCTAGTCCACATTTCAGTTTATTGAAGTATACTTAAAGTAGGGCTGAGAGATAGTAGGGAGAGGACATTCTGCAAACTGGCTGGATTCAAACCCAGTCTCTCGAAGCATATGCATGGGTTGTGCCTGGTTGCTTACCAATCCGCCGAACCAACATGAACACATAGTACTTTAGGTCCGCCACTGGAATATCCTTCAACTTCAACTCTTTTGTGCTGAAAACAAACCATCTCATTAAAATATTGACAGAAAACATATTTTTTGTTGAATGTCAAACAAGATGTCAGTATTTACTTGCAGATTTTCATCACTTTAAATACTGTTACGACCAGACGCACGTGCTGTTAAAGGAACCTGCCAGTACCCTTTGAGAAGGTCGAGTTTGGTGACATATTTGGCAGAGCCCACTCGATCCACACAATCATCCATACGTGGAAGAGGAAAGGAATCAGGTTTGGTCACAGAGTTAACCTTACGGAAATCAGTGCAAAATCGAGGAGTTTGGTCAGATTTTGGGACCAGGAGGCAAGGAGAACTCCATGGACTGGAGCTGGGCACAGCCAAACCATTCTCTAAAAGATACTCTACCTCCTTCTGCATGGCAGCACGCTTAGCGGGGTTCACTCGGTAAGCGTGTTGTTTAATGGGTTTGTGATCACCGACATCAACATCATGCTGTAGCACTGTCGTCTGTGTGGGCTTATCCTTAAAGAGAGCAGCATGAGAACAAAGTAAATCACAAATATCACTCTTAGCGGGCTCAGACAAATATGACAAGTGTTCATCAAGATTACCCAGAATTTTTGAGTTTTCTAAGCGCGCACACGGGACAGTAACAGGTGGCTCTTTCAGCTCATCCTCCACGGGGCTGTAGGAGGGAGAAGCCACAGACATCACCGGAGAGGCGCTCTGCACAACGCTCTCGGATGGCACAACAGTTTGAGCACGTTCAACATATCTTTTCAACATGTTGACATGACACACACGGGACTTTTTTCTTCTATCTGGAGTTTTAACAACATAATCAGTGTCACTGATCTTGCGCTCCACCTCATAAGGACCACTGAATTTGGACTCGAGACTGGAACCAACAACAGGTAACAAAATTAACACACGGTCACCTGGTGTAAATGTGCGACTGACAGTTTTCTTATCAAAATGTGTTTTCATTTTAGACTGTGCAGCGCAGAGAGAGTTCCGGGCCAGCTCACAAGCAGTGTGTAACCTCTCCCTGAATGTACTGACATAGTCCAGCACGTTGTGGGCGGGGCTGCGCTTATCTGCAAGCCAGCTCTCCTGAAGCAAACGCAGGGGACCGCGGACAGTGTGTCCAAACACTAACTCAGCTGGACTGAAACCAAGTGACTCCTGAGTAGTTTCACGAATGGCAAACAATAAAAGTGGCAGACCCTCATCCCACTCTCTGTTAGACTCGACACAAAATTTACGAAGCATAGATTTTAAAGTCTGATGAAAACGCTCCAGCGCGCCCTGGCTCTCAGGGTGAAATGCGCTAGAGACCTGATGCTTCACAGACAAAATAGACATGACTTGAGCAAAAATCCTTGACATAAAGTTAGAACCCTGATCGGTTTGGATGCGTTTGGGCAACCCGAAAGTGGAAAAGAACTTGGTTAAAGCCTTCACCACAGCTTTGGCCTTTATTGTGCGCAAAGGGACGGCCTCGGGGAAACGTGTGGCAGCGCACATCATGGTGAGGACATACTGGTTACCAGATTTTGTTTTCGGCAAGGGGCCGACACAATCCAAAATCAGATGCTCAAATGGTTCACCGATAACCGGGATTGGATTTAAAGGAGCCGGAGGAATAACCTGGTTAGGTTTCCCTGCTACCTGGCAAACATGACAAGAGCGACAATATTTTACAACGTCGGACTTCAAGCCTGGCCAGAAAAAGTACCTGAGAACCCGGTGGTATGTCTTTTTAACACCCAAATGGCCGGACAAATTGTGATCATGGGCCAAACTTAAAACTTGGACACGGAACTCTTTTGGCACAACTACCTGTGTCACTGTGTCACACTCCATACCGGACAATGGGGACCATTTACGCATAAGAACATCATCATCAAAAAGGTATGTCCCACACTGTGAATTGTTTTTGCTCTCAGAAGCAGCAGAAAAACAAGTGGCTAAAGTAGGATCATTTTTCTGAGCCTGGATAAGCTTTTTTTTATCTACTGCCAAACACAAATCTGCTACATCAGGCAGCACATCAACAGTTACAGTTTCACATTTTTCATTTTTAACAGAGGGGCTGACAGAATCATCAGACGCGCACAAAAACGAATCAGAAAGGTCTGGAAAATCACCAAACTTGTGAGCTTGAGCACGCGTAACGACGCACGCAGGAAAAACAGGCCGCAGATCGAGCGCAGTGGCGGGGGCTGAAATACTTACATCCGCGCAAGGATTATCAGTCACCTCGGGCAAGGTGGGAAACACTTTATTTCCGGCCAAATCATTACCGAGAATGAGATCAACTCCTGCAACGGGCAGTAGGTCTCTCACACCCACGCGCACAGGGCCAGACACAAAAGAGGACGAAAGATGAACGGTGTGGAGCGGAACACGCAAAACGCTCATTTTAACTCCCCACACCAACAAATCTGTACCGCAGTACGAATCAGCAGAAAACTGCACAACTCCGCGCCGAGCAATGGAATGTTTTGCGCCGGTGTCTCTCAAAATAGTGATTGGGACTCTGTCCACCTCACTGCCACTCAGCGAGAAAAAACCTTGAGAAATGAAAGGCTTGAACTCGTCATCTATTTTAGAATTTTCACAAACAATTTCAGGCTCACAAATTACAGGTTGGCATTGGATCAAGCCTATAGCAGAGGGCTTTTTAACTTTAGCTTGGTCTTTTTGTTTTAAGACAGGACAAGCAGCAATGAGGTGACCCGAATCATGGCAGTAAAAACATTCACGCTTGTCACCTGTGGCCGAATTACTGCGCCGAGAGAAATTTGGCGACCTACTCTTTTTTTCAACAGATGCAGGTGACTCGCGGGGCGCAACAGACAAAAACACATTTTTGTGAGTTAAAGCAAACTCATCAGCCAGAACAGCGGCATCCGAAAGAGACGCAACTTTTTGCTCGTTAATATACACAACGATGCGCTCATGCAAACACTTCTTAAACTCCTCTAAAAGGACAAGTTCACGCAACTGTGCAAAATCAGTAACTTTACTGGCCTGACACCATTTATCAAAAAGGACCCCCTTCTCGCGCGCAAACTCCACATAAGTCTGATTGGCACTTTTTGAACAATTTCTGAATTTTTGCCTGTATGCCTCAGGCACAAGCTCATATGCACGCAGCACAGTGGTTTTAACAATGTCATAATTTAAACTTTGCTCAATGGTGAGGCTGGCACACACCTCCTGGGCTTTACCAACTAATTTACACTGTAGCAACAAAGACCACACATCCCTGGGCCAATTCAAAGTGGCTGCAATGCGCTCAAACGCACTGAAATACGAGTCCACCTCCGACTCTCGGAAAGGTGGCACCAGCGCAATGTGCCTGCTGACATCAAAGGTGTCACGGGGAGAGTGTGGGGCTCGCTGAGTGGGTGACTCAATGGCACCAGGCTGGCGCTCCAGCTCTAAGGCTCTCACACGTAAGTGCATTGCCTGAACCTCTAACTCCCGGTTACGTACCTCCATCTCCTTAATCCGGAGAGTTAGCTGGAGCTCCTCCGCTGACGCACCGTGCGTAACAGGAGATATTGTGGGAGTGGGTGTGACAGGCGGCACCGTATCAGCCTTGTCCACGTCAGCCTTAGCAGCAGCTCCTTCCAGAGAAGGAAGCTCTGACAGGAAGCCTTTCTCTCGCAGTTTGTCCACCACAAGCTGACGAATTTCAGCTTTCCTGGCAGTCAGCGGCACATGCACCTCAAAGAAATCAGCCACAAGAATCAGTTCAACTTTTTTACATTTCTCAAGATCTTGTAAGGTGGGATGTTTAACAAAACTCTTTAGGTCGAACTCCATAGTGCCAGTTTTATTTCAGCAAAAGTGTCAATCAGACGTACACAGAGTACAAAAAACAACGACGAATACTCACCCGACAAAACACGTTAAATTAGACGAGCCCCCAATTTATGTTACGACCAGCCTAGGGGATACTGGAGGAAACATAAAAATGACCACTCCTTTGTCACTCTCAAGTTGTCACCAATGCAAAAGCACAAAAAAACACAAGATTTTTTTAGTCCAAACAATTAAATTTAATATTCTTCTTTTTTTCTTTTTACAAACTAAATCAAAATTACCTCGGAGAGAGTAAGCAAAAGAATAAAACAACAAAACACTCTTATAAGTTAAAAAAAAACCTTACCTAACTTCTAAAGGAAAAGAAAATGTACAAACCTAAAGTGACTCCCTAAAAAAAAACAGGAGAAAACGAAAAACCAAGCTTTACTCTCACCTACTTTACCAAATATTCTAAACTTAAATTCTTTCTTTCTTAATTTGAACGAAAAAAACTCAGAAGTTCTCACAACCAGAGTTAACACAAGACACGATTTTTTAACAAGCGGTTTGGTGGCGTCAGTTGGGAGTGAGGAAGGAGGAGGGTCGGCGTTTCCTCTCCTGCAGTCATTTTAAAACGCCGGCCATCAGCTCACAGCCAATCAGATGGCCTCACTCGCCCGAACTCCTCCAGTCAGCTTCGGGTGCGCCTGTCCGCTGCTGTCCAATCCCGACACTCCACACCTGCAGCATAAATTGGAAGGGACACAAAGGGAGGGAGGAGGAAAAGAAACAAAAACGCTCCTCTTCACAATAAACACAACAATAGCCTACAATAACTGAATGACCCACAGTCATAACAATACAGATTATCTCACTGGCACTGCAGCAGTTTGGGCCTTTTTTCAATTTTGTGTGCAAGTCAGACCTTTCAGACTGGAAGCACGAGCCGCGCGTCTTGGGCATGTCTCCCATGCAAACAATCTAGAAAGTAGGAGGCTGGCCTATTTTTTCTACAAGCAGGACTTATTTCTCTGCCAAAACAGAGAGCAAATGACAAACGGAGAGACATATTCACCTAAATCCACAAGGGTAGATTATGTTGCAGAAAAGATATAAACCATCCAATTTCTTAATTAGTCTGTGCCTCTCAGAAATGAGGCTTCAGTTTGCCTCCTCTGTGGAGAAACTCTCCTTTTCTGTCACAATGCTTTCATTCTGCAGGTTTCCCAGGTCTGTTATGAATCAGGTTCCTTGTGTGGAGATTTATTGTGGTTCTTCCTAAATGTTTAATAGAAGCTCATTTTTGAGGTGATACAGAGAGAGAATTGTGCTGATGCAGCAAATGCACATGAACAAAATGCTTCTCATGTGTCCATATGTGAAAGAATAAATTAATTTAATATAACAATGCAATTTGCATGTTTCCTGTTGTTTCGATTGTGTCTTGTTCACATTGTAGCATCATGAAACTGGCAAAACCACACACATAAGCATGGCACATGAATATTTTACACCTGTTTATGGATATATGTCCTGGAATTTTAAAACTGTGCTATTTGGAGACGGCAAAGGAGGCTTGATGACCATGATCACTAATGTTGATATATTGTTTTTCAAAAAGTGTTAAATATGTCTCGATAATATGTCAACCCACCTGTTGTGCTGAATTACTAACAAAATGTTGAAAAAACATATATAAAACCTAGAAATAAAAACTAGAAAGCACTCAGAGAGCACAAACTAAGGTAGCTCACATATTGCTGTTACATCTATAACCAATTTAAAGCATGATAAAATTAGCATCACAATATTATTCCTTGACCCTTAAAACCCACACCAAGCACTCAGAATCATGTTGATATCATTATTAGTTAGACTGTTACTGAGAAAAAAAAACAATCATTCGCTGATGGCAGTTGTCTGGATCAACACCAAAGTCTAATTATTTTTAAGTTGGGCCATCACCAACCTCTACCGTAAATTTCAGCAAAATCAGTCCAGTAGTTTTTGCATAATCTTGTTAAAAAACAAACAGAAAAAAACAAACTTTTGTCGGCAAAAACATGAACTCCTTGGCAGAGGTAAAAACAAATGCTTTCAGAGAAGTCATGTTTCATTAAGACAAGCCAAGACCACCACCCCCTGCCTCCTCCATGGTCCCATCCATCCATTACAGTATCTCTACCTCTCATCCCTTTCAGTGTCACGGGGGCTGGAGCGAGGCTGGCACTACGCAGGGGCAAGAGGGGGCACTGCCCCCTCAAATAAATGTTTTGCCCCCTCAAATCAAAATTTTAGAAGTTGAGAAAACACATTTCAATATACCTACAAAAGTAATATATGATAAGTTGACAAAAGTAACTGCAGTAGCGGAAAAATCCGCCCAAAAACGGACAAGATACAATATCTCCTTCCTCTCATTTCTCTGTCCCTCCGATGTATCTTCCCAGGCTGCAGGCCCGCCCCAACACACGCACACAGACACAGCGCTCAGTAATCATCCAATCAGCTGTCAGTATGCAAATAAGCTCACACGCAGCCTTACTGTCAGGTTTCAGCACGGAGCGGTAAGACTCTGAAGAAACAGCGAAGCTCTGCCAAATTCCTCTTAGTGACCGTCAGATAATTGATAAATAATAATTAACAACAACAATAACAAATAAAACAAAATAACGTTAAATCTGTATTTGTTCAGTCCTTTCTCCTGTTAAGGGGGCGTTTCTCAGTCACACAGGCACAGAGATGAGTGTCCACGTCCACTGCCTGTTACAGACTGAGGACAGATGACCTGTGTCTGACAGACCCCGATTGTACTAAAGCTGGGCTGTAAAGTAAAAAAAAAGTGTGTGAGTCTTATTCTAGGTTCACATTTATTACCTCCGCCAAGGAGGTTATGTTTTTGCCGGCATTGTTTGTTTGTTTGTTTGTGTTCAAGATAACTTGAAAGTTATGGACGGATTTGGATGAAATTTTTAGGGAATGTGTGGAATGGGATAAGGAACAAATGATTAGATTTTGGGACTGACCCGGATCACCATCTGGATCCAGGAATTTTTTTAAGGATTCTTTAACATTGCGAGATAGGACCATTTTCAGCATTCATGCATATAACTCCACGAAAAAATCTACCTTGGCGGAGGTTTGCACTCTCTGAGTGCTTTCTAGTTAGAGAATAAGACCATCCAGTTCAGGTGAATGTTATGTTGTTAGTTGTAAAAATCTTGATATTTTATTTTGTTTTACATTTTTATTTTTCAGTCCCCCAGCCACCTTATTGTGGTCAGGGGGGGTTGCGTGCTGCAGCTAAAGCTATACAGCTAATTAAGTGCTCAAGCATGATGTGCACGCACTATGCATGATGCCCCCTTCACATTTCCGACTGCCCCCTCATATGTGCCTGCCTAGAACCGGCCCTGATTTTGATGCAGGCATTGTGTTTGGTGCTTTGCAGGTGATGCCAGTATTTGAGTATTTCATTTGGATGAAAGCCATGCGATGTGATGAGATGGCTATATTTGCAGCGGGAATAAGGAACTCGCCAGTGGTTAAATAGGGATGCGTTGGTTTTAGTGGGCTCTATACCAAGTTTGGCCAAACATAATCCCACATAAACATCCTCCAGATGAATGAGAGGGATACTCAGTGATGTGCCATAGATTTTTGTCACCAAGTCTCCTGAGAGGACATAACCAGTCCCAGAACAGAAGGTGGGATACCTGTCACCAGGGTACAGCTCAGGGGACATGTACCACTTGCTGTTTTTATTTCTATTTGGTGAAAAGTTTCTCATGTTATTGCCTGTGAAGTAGTTCATCTTAGGCTTCATTTCTGGCCGGAGTAGCTTGTAAATGAGGTACTCTGTGTTAACAAACATGTCACTGTCTGTCTTCATGACATAGCTGGCTTGTGGGCAGTGCATTGCCACCCAGTTCATTCCCATCAATGTTTTAACGGTCAGGTTGTTGTAAGTATCTCTGAAGTCCTGCTGAATGATATCATGATGCCTGCGACTCTCTGCTTCAAGCATCTTCTGCTGTACAAGGCCCAACTCTCCATCATTTCCTCCCAGCAGAAACAGCCGGATGACCCCCAGAGCTGGAGCCACTCTCTCATTCCCCCATGTCTGCCGTATGGCATTTCTTGCCTCCACTTGTCGAGCCTCGGTGGTTATCAGCAACACCAGAAATGGTGCATGTGTGCTCTTTGTACATTTGTAAGGCTCGTTGATGGTGTAAGGGTATGGTCCAGGGGTGATGTTTCTGCTGTGTTCTCCCTCCACAGTATTCACAACCTTTGGCTCTCTTTGAATTGCTCGGGCAACTTCCTTCACCTCAGAGCTGATGTCTGCAACAGTGATCTGAGGGATGATGGCCTGCATCAACACTGACATTTGGCCGTTCCTGTTCAGTGTGGCTTTTGTGGTGTGATGGTCACCACCTTTGTTTAACACAGGAAGGTGTGTGGACTGTAGCAGTTCAGTAACTGTAGGTTGAAGTGCTGATTTCACCAAGAAGAGCAGAAGAAAAAGGTATATAATAAGAAATAAAATATATTTTATGTAGAAACAGCAGTTGCGTCGCTTGCATTTCATGGTTCCAGCAGGTCTGGTCCAACTAAATATTCAGGAGACTTTCAGGCCAATCCCTGGAGGAAAAGAGAAATGTGTTTGTGTTGGGTTTTTTGTTATACAATGGTAAACAGTAGGTAATATCTCATTTCCAAATGTCCAGATCATTTTATATTACCTTATTGGGCACACTGTGAGGTTTTATCCCATTTCAGTGTTGCAGATCTTTTGGTTTCCTAAACAGAACAAGATAATAAGTGATGAGTTGGTCTTGCAAGTCTGAAAGACTCTCAAAATCTGCAATCATCAGTGTTGTATGTGTATTTTGTCAGTATTTAGGTCTGTGCCCATGCCTGGTCCCCCCATTCAAAACAGTCTTGTCCCAACATGTTGTTTTACATCTACATCACAAAAACACCTGACACCCCCTTTACAGCTGACTTTTGATTTTTTTTTCAACAGTTGCCCAGTCAATACCTTAAGGGTTAGATCAGACTTTTTCAAATGAGGTTGCTCGAGGTCTATGGCACTGGTAGATATAAATGCCTACAAACCAGCTTGAGAGGTTTGTCCCTGAGGGGAGATATCTGTAACCTTGTTGTGTAGATAGATCAGCCTGATCTAATGTCTGTAATCAAGCAGATTCATCTTTCCAGGCTCCAATTTAAGATCATTTTGAGTGGCCCAAAGTGGCACAGACCAATCAGTGTCCTTTAGAGCAGGAAGTGGCAGGAGCTATGAGTGGGATTACAGCAGAGAGCAAACGCTTGAACAGAGATTAGCACAGGTGCTAACAACTTCAGTAATAGTACTACAAACTTTTCCATAGAAATGATATTTTAACTCCACTTCTAACATTTTTTGCAGAGAGTTTTTTTTACAAATATGTCCAAGTTCTGCCACAGCAGAAGTGCCTGCCTTCTGCCCTGTCTGATTGTCCTGTAATGTATATGATTAATGGCTCTGCCCATTCACAGACACTTTCTTTGGGCTCTTTCCTAGATGAGGTGGACAGTAGGCAATACATATCAGTTAATGGTGCCACTGAAAGCCTCATAATTAACTGAATTAAAGGTTCAAAGTCATTGGATTAACAAGAAGCAACAGATTTGTCACAGTTTTTAACTTTTCCTTGACGAAGTCACTGAGGTAAGAACTATTTTATAATGCAACATATAGTTGCATATGCTGTATGGGTCAGAGTGCTGTTGCAGCTCAGGTAGCAGACACTGGAGAGGAAACTTTGATAAATCCAACTTTCTGGATATTATTAAAATGGGTTGCTCCTGTATTTATCCTGAATGTAAAAAGCAATAATGGCCAAAATTTCTGTCTCACAGCACTCCGTCATGTGACGTGGGCCTTTACCAACCTTGGATTGTTGTTTTAAATATGTACATCAGGGTTCTCCCTTCTGCAATCATGGCACACTGTGTTTGTGGTGCCAGTTTTACTTGCCAGGACCTTGGCACACAACAGCAGTTTTAAATGTTTCCTTAATTAAAGAGCTCTGATGACAGGTTCAGAAGAATCTGGGTTATAAAGTCTCCCTCATGACCGCATCATGCCCATGGTTTCATGGACATTGGCTCACAGTTCATGCATCTGCACCACCAGGTCACTTTTGATCAGTCCTCCCCCTCAGTTTCCATAATAGTTTTTCCATCCCTCTGTCTGCCTGTGACTCCATCTCCAAATGTTCTCCCTCTGTGTTCTCTGGTTCATGCTCAAGACGAACTTCATGTCATCATCACCTTAGTCAGAAATACTCCTTTTTATTTCAGTTTTAGTGAAGTAGGTGTTTGTTTTTTCTTCTGACAACCTGACCAGCTGATGGTGGAGGGATGCATAACCCCCACGTCCCAATGCACAAAAGTTCCCAACACATAGGCTTTGTCAAGGAAAAGTGTAAAGGTGTAAATAATTTTACTGTTGTGACAAGTTGAGCCAATGTTGTTATTTTTGTAGTTTTAAATTAAAAATTGGTTCATTATGAGACTTTTAGTGGCACTATTGACTGCTTTGTATAAGCTAGTGCCCGCCTCCAGACATCTCCCTTTATGGACAAAACTGAAAGCTGCTTCAATGGCAATTGTGTTCACTAGTACCATAATACTCAAGCAACCCCACTTTATAAATAAGAAACCAACCTTTAAATTCTTTCACCTAAATCTATTTCTTAAACACAGTTTGCATTTGCTGGAGGACAGAGAGGTGTTCTAAGAGCCGACAAACTCCCACCCCTCATCCTGCAGTGACAAAATCTTTACCTCACTTTGCTTCTGATTAGATCTATTTCAATATTTTCACTATTCCAGCTGAGGAACCTTTAACTATCAATAAGGGGAGATTCTGTATTTGTCTTATTTTCTGCACCAGAAAAGTTGTTTTTGTTGTAGGACCACCTTTAAAGGATCCCCACCACCTGTAGAACTTTGGTAAGCAGTTGTTTTGGTTTGATGGGAACATGCCACAGTTACACAAACACCTACCTAGAAAAGCATCATGCTTCATTAGGTGTACCAGTATCAAATATTTAAAGGAATGATGTGAATGATAAATGATCAGATTGTAGAGAAGGCCCGTCCCCCTTCAGCCACCCATCGGCCCTGCCTTTGCTTCAACCTAACACACGTCTAACAACAGCACTCAATAGAGCCAAACATTATTGTTGCTTATTAACTTACCAAATGCCCCAAGCAATTCCTGAGAGACTGATAAGGTAGAAACAGCCTCTGAGTCTTTTTTGATAGGAGTCTTATGCATGAAACATTATGGGCTCTAATTTTGTAGACCGGGCGCAGGCGGGGCGCACCTGCCCTGCGCTGCACCTGTGCCGCGCCAACGGGGTGTGTCCAGGGAATTTTGCAAGTTTCGTGCAAGGCGCAGTCTGGCACAGGAAGGCGCACCCACGCCTCCGTCTCTCCCACTGGTGCAAATGGCAGAAAGGGAGGAGAGGAGGCGTGAGTGGGTTCAACACAGCCGAATGTAATCTTCACCAATCAAATGAACGCCTCTCCTCGCCTTTAAATGCGGGGCGAGGCGCAGTGACAATTTCACTTCGGTGGCGAAGAGGATCAGAGCCGCTGTCACTTTTACAGGAACTGGGAGAGCGCGGGGCCACCGGGCCGCGCATCGGAGGACACTATGCGCGTCACCGTGTGGACCACCTCGCGGGACAGATGTAATCTGTTTCTGTGTCATAATAGGAGTACAAAATTAAGTGATGATTACATTTAAACACCGCAGCAGGCTAATCCATTCATCATGCTTGTGATCCACCTGCATTGTCATCGCCAAATAGCAGCACCTTAGGTGAAAATATATCTCCTCCTCATCCTCCTTGCAGTAATGTACTCCATCTTTTTAGATCACGTTAAGAATAAAGATTAAATCAGAGAAATATGGGCAATCACAGGTAAATCCTTAAGACACTGAGTGACTTACATTTATTCAGCGAGCGTCTCTCTCTTTTTCTTTTCTTTTTCGGATGATGTGGCTGTTTGTGGTTGGCTTGAGAGATGTGAACTCGTTAGTTTGCGTCACTCTTCCAGCTGCCGTCAGGTTGAGTTTCCATTATGACGAACGTCTCTGCTCTGACATTAGATGTGACGGGACAGTTAATATAGATACCAATGTATATGCTGGTTCAGACGGTTACATTAAATAGTGGTTCCTGTGATTGTTTATTGCATTGAAATGTGCCTGACACTGTGGACACCTGCCTGTGAGGTTTTGGTGACGTGTGCGCACTGTGCATCTGTCAGCCAAATTACCACTGCACGGGGTGCGCCTCCCCTGCGCCGAGAATAGACCAGGTTGGAGCTGGCGGGCTTTCAGCACACCTTCTGCGCGTTTTTTTGGCATGAAATTGTCACTGCGCCAAGCTGAATCTGTCGACACCTCCCCCTGGTGCGCTGTCACACCCATCTCGGCGCAGCCGGTCTACCAAATTGCCAAATTGGCTGCGCACGGCCGGACGAAATTACCACTGCAGGGGGGTGCGCCAGGCTGCGCCACCCTGAGTTGCGCCAGGAAATTAGAGCCCAAGGTGTAACTATAGAAAGAGTGCATGAAAAAAACTTAGAGGGATAATTGAAGACTAGATTTCTAGAAGCTTCACATCATATATGTCTTAGGTAAAAAATAAATAAAAAAAATAAATAAGTATTTCTGTCCTTGCAAAAGCAAATCATGAGCTGGATCAGAAATCACTTTTTGTTCTTTAGTTCATTGGTACTGCTCTAACTAAAATATTGTTCAGAGGTTTGAAACATTTTTAAAAGCTTGCTACAACCCTTCTGTGTACAAAAAAGAGCAATAAGTAGAGTCAGAAGCGATGAAAAGGGGAGAATAATAGGAAGGATTCTAGGGGCCCATGATTGACAGGGGCCCAGAGAGGCCCCTAATACAATTATAATACTGACAACAAATTATCACACTCACAATTACACATATATTTTATATTAAATGTATTGATAACACTAAGTTTATTGTTCAGCAAAAATTTGTCAGACAGTGAGTGGAGGCAGTGACGGAAGGATATCTAAAAAATCTGGAAGCAAGAAAGGAAAAGAAAAAAAAGCTCAGAGGGGAGAAGGGAGCAGGGGGTCAACAGCATGTGACACAGTTTTTCCATAGGCAAGGTGCGTCTGTTAGTGGTTCATGTGATTTAAAGTTCTGGAACATCAGCCTGTTGTCTATTCCTAACTTTGTCTATAGTTCATGAACTAGCTCACTTTTCTCCCCATGTTAGCTCATATTTCTGAAGAAAAATCAGGACATTTCAATGTTTTTTCCGTAAAATACTTAATACAGGCAAACACTTAGCAAGCTGCTGTGCTCATATTCAATCAGTTGCCCCCCACAGACACAGACATCAAGAGCAGCAGCTGCAGGAGCCTATAGTCTGTATTTACTTCAGAAAGATTCTAATGATTTAAAAAGCATCAGCTATCCCTGAAATATAATGTTTGGTCAGTTGTAATTGTTGCATCTTGTTCTATAGATGATAATGTTCAAATTACAATAAAGCATAAAAGGCAGTTGGTCATTGTGTTTTCTCCACAGATTATAATTGCATTTCATTTTAATGGAAGAGGTTATTTTGTATTTAAGTTTTGTGTTTTCAGGTAATTATTCTCACGAGAATTTTATGTTCAAGTTTTGAATGGAAGAGATGGGTTTTTGGAATAAAGAGTATCAGTCTTGCAGCAAATAATTGAAACTAAATGAATTTGTATTGTATTTTCAGTGCTTCCCCTACCAAGTACCTGTCATGCTGTTCTTTTCACAAATATGGGAATGATTGTCAAAAATAGCATTAAAATGCAGCTTTATGCAAAACAGTATCAAAATTCCACCAGCCAGATGGCCAGCTATAGGGGCCCCAGTAAGATTTCTCTTCATGGGGCCCAAAATCCCTGAGTTGAGTCTATAATTTTGGTTTTCATGAATAAATCAATACATATTTCTTAAGATCTAAAACTTTAAATTCTTTACCTAGTAAAATTCAAAGCTGCGCAAATATACAAAGCAAGAAATAATAAGGTATAATAGTATGCTACTTAAAGATATTCAGAAAATGTTCTGCGATAAAGAGGGAGATTGTGATTTAAGTGTAAAATGAAATTTTAAAATTCATGGTGTCCGAACAACAATGAAAAGCTTTTGTATCACCACATATGAAGTAAAGCTGTAGAATAAATTCAGTGTGGAGATAAAATGTATCTCCATCATCACTGGATCTTACGATGATCCTCATGGTAAGATCCTCAGTCTGCAAGCTCCAGAAGAGAAACAGTGCAGCGGGGAGGGGGCTACTGAGGCACCAACTACAACACATGAGAACAGCACAGGCACACATGCAGCAGTGTGTTTGATATGTTTGTGCCAAAGCTTAAATGTATTCTTGCTGTTATGTTTAGTTGGATTACAATAAACTGTTATCCATTATTGATATGAAACTTTAAAGCCCATATCCTATATTGAGAGATTCATCATGATAAACTTCAGCCATTTACTGCAGTAGTAAGTTCACAGTTTAATTTGATATTTGATGTCTAATATTTGATGATAAAATGTTGGTGTTAATGCTATTGCTACATGACTTCACAGGTCAGGGGAGAGCAAAAAGAAGAGGATTCTAAAGGAATTCTTTTTACACCCAAATCTAATCTGGCTCTCTGGGTTTCTCTGAGAAGTGAGAAATTAATCAAGTAAAACATTCAACCACTACAACTAATTTTTCTGTTCTGGAATAAAAGTCAATAACTATACTTGAACATCTTAATTTAGAAATAATAATGTGCTTTACTATTTTAAACAGTAAATTAAAAAAATTCATGGATGACAATAATATTTTAGCATTAAATATATCATTTGGTTGAAGAGCTTCTACATACTGGTGTATAAACCATTACTGAAACATAAAAATGATTTTGGTGATTACCAATGCTGTTAATTTAGGGTAGCTGTGGTATAAACCTTACACTGAGTGGTGGTCTGATAACTTTTTGTCAGCACTGTATATCTCGATATAATCTTTTGTAAAGAAATTAATTAAAAAAAAAAATTAGTTGTAAGTCAAATTTACATGAACTTAAGGACAGTTGTAACAAAGATATATTATTAACCCAGTTTCACATGTCAACTTGTACATTAAAAATGACATGGAAAGAAACTACCAGTTTAAAAACTGCTACAGAATTTAACTATTTTCTTATTAATAAAATTAAAAAAAAAAAAAAAAAAAAATACAATAGAGAATTTAAATGTATTTCCCACATAACCAAATGCATATATCCTGGTAAACACAAAACAGAAATAACAATGACTTCACCTGACAAAGTAGTCGGTCCTGGGGATTACAGCTTGTTTGGAAGCTCTTTTTAACTCCCAATCTTTCATGTAATGGACTGCACTGTTCAACTCATCCATCACTCACAGGTCCTGTTAGACCTGCTATAGGCCCTCCCTGACTTTTGCAAACCTTTTGGCAGTACCTATCTGGCAAAATATGCACCACCTGGCAACTGATATCTGTGGTCAATTTTTTATTGCAGCTGAAAAAATACATTCTGTTCAACAAGTGCATCAGAAACATGTCTTTGACAGTATGGTGTCAACACCCAACACAGCAAAGTGTGGATGGCTGTTCATCGTGAGACTGGGATCCACATTCAAGATTTCCTGCTGCTTAACAGAGGGTTTTTTCTTGCCACCATGATGAGGGATTCCTAATTGGCTATTGGATTCATGTTGGGTGTTGGATGTATATATTTGTACATGTATATGTGTATTTTATATATGTATATATGTATCTATGCATATATGTGTATCCATAAAATGAAGAGTTTGTCTTCAGCCTGCTCTATTGTAAAGTGTCTTGAGATAACACTTGTTATGACTTGGCGCTATACAAATAAAGATTGATTGATTGAATGATTAATTGATTGATTGATTGATTGATTTATTGACCGATTGATTAATTGATTGATTGATTGATTAATTGATTGATTGATTGATTGATTGATTGATTGATTGATTGATTGATGCGCTCAGCTCAGTGCGGGATAGTGGAGCTTGCAGTGTACATTGTTTTAATGCAGGGGGCTGTAAAGACTTCACACTTTGGGTTGAAGCACAAAGTTTCACACACTTCGTAGTACACTCTGTGGTGCTGATGTAAATCATGGAAAGGATTTGTCGTGCTTTAAACTTAAGATGCAACATTTTTCCAGCACTCTCTACAAAAACATTATCTGCATCTGATGTCTTAAAACCAAACCATTTCCACATAATCAAGTCAATATTTCTTTTCACAGACTAACTCCTTTTCAGGCATTACTCTGGTCCTTTGCAGCCTCCATGTTGGTGCTGTTGTAGTTGTGAGGATTGTGAAAGGTTTGGGCTTGATCATGTGATAGACATAGAGGTGGTGATGTTAAACTTGGCTTGGAACAAGAGGCACATTCCAGGGTGTGTTAGTTCACCTGGATAAACCTGATGAGGTACAAGGAGTCATAATTAAGAAATGATGCTTTGGCATGTTTGTGGTGAGGTATGCCACACCCCTCTGTGAACATCTCAAATGTCACCAAAAAAATCCATTCACAAACACAAACACACCTCTACTCCCTCTATCTCAGCCAGTGAACTCACTGGAGAGATGCATCAGTGGACTACTGTCTGATGACCCCGTCTATCACAAATGCATGGAAAAGATCAGCAGTAAGCTGGACCTCCTGCTGTAGTGAACAACTTAAACACATGGTAGTTCCTGCAAACAGCACACATACATTAGTATGACCTTGACAAACAGTGATGAATATCCTGCTGCCATGTACCTGCTCGACTCCAATGCTTTATCCTGCATCACCCATCGACAGAAATGACATCATATGATAATAAACTTTATATCTATGGTTAGGTCTAGAGTTGATAAAAAGATGTAGATGCACTGAAAGTTAAAAAAAGCATTAATATTTAACATTTTTATTACACTTTAATGATAGAAACCATTTTGGTACATGAAGTATATAAGTGTATGTTAATTTTTTGGGTGCCTCAAGGGTGATGACAGGAATACACCAACTTTGCACCTGACCCCTCCTCTTTATTAGAGAAAGACACCCCTGGGCACTGAGGGGAGCACTTGATCATTTGCTATTAAAACAGCCTGAGCACCACTTGTAAAATAAACCGGAATCAGGCAGAAATTAATAGCAGTAAATGACTTTTACATCATTACAGATTTTGTGTTATATGTTTTTCCCCCACAGTAAATAGTTGGTGCAGATGTTTTAATCATGTATTTATTTTCAGAACATCATTTTGTTAACAACTCAGCATAACAGGTAGGTTGAAAATATCATTGATAAATATTTAACACTTTTAACAATAACCTATACCTGGATATCTGATTGACGCATCGTCACTGGGCCGTGCAGCTGGCCCTGTGCGCTTTTACCGGTAAGCAGCACACCTGCAGAGTAATTGCCTCTTCTTCTACTTATGCATTTCCATATGCTGCTGTCCAATACACCACCTACTGTGGCAACCAGGGAGCAACTTTGACACACACATTGATATATATGGCTCTAACAAGTAGCCTATGTTTTTTCTTTGTGTTCTTTGTCCTTGTGACCTCTTGTTCTCCTTGTCTCTTGTGTTTCCTGTTTTACTTTGAAATCCCTCTGTTCCTGTTCTGATTGTGATTCCCTCCTCCTGTGTGATCAATCAATCAATCAATCAAACTTTATTTATAAAGCGCTTTTCATACAAAGAATGCAACTCAAAGTGCTTTACATAATATATAAAAACATTCCCTCAAACCCACCTACCCACCCTTATATACATAAGCATCTACTCACACGCATGCACGCGACGTTTCACTCATGCACAAATACGCATGCCACACACACCCACACACACACATATACACACACACTAAAATAGTGGACATTAGGCTAAGAACAGGAGGCTGAGTACAGACAGACCAGTTGAGAAAGTGCCATCAGAGGAGCCGTCTGCACCAGGAGCAGAGAGCCAACCACAGCCAAAGGACACCAATGCAGAACCCAGAGGAGCGATGATGGATCTCAAGACTCCACCAGGAACCTACAGAACAGAATCCTGCAGCTGTAGTCGACCATAGCTCGTGGTGCAGAGGGCTCCCCCAGAGGAAACACTGGAGACCTAATGATAAAAGAATAAAAGTATGTAAAAACTAAAATATGAATAAAACTAAGAACAAGAACATAAAATAGTACAACTAAAACACTAAGGAAGAAGAATAAAATCCATAAATAAAAACAATGTAAAGGTCTAAAATAAATAAATGTCTAAATTAAAGTCTTAATTAAAGGCTAAGCTAAAAAGATGTGTCTTGAGCCTGCTTTTAAAAACATGAATGTTCTCTGTGGCCCTGAGGTCCTCTGGCAGGCTGTTCCATAGCCGAGGGCCGTAAGACTGGAATGACGCCTCACCATGTGAGTGTGTCCTGACTTTTGGGATGACCAGGAGCCCACTGCCAGAGGAGCGCAGGGTCCGCGAGGGTTTGTAAGGTGAAAGCAGTTCTGAAAGATAAGAAGGCCCAAGACCATTAAGACATTTAAAAACCAATAAAAGAACTTTAAAGTTGATCCTAAAACACACGGGGAGCCAATGCAGTGATTCTAAAACCGGTGTAATGTGGGCCCGCCCTCTGGTCTTAGTCAGGATACGTGCTGCTGAATTTTGTAGTAATTGTAAACTTGAAATATTCTGTTTGGGAAGACCAGAGAGCAGGGCATTATAATAGTCTAAACGACTGGTGATAAAAGCATGCATCAGCATCTCCGTGTTGGCACGAGAGAGAATGGGGCGGACTCTGGCGATGTTCTTTAGATGATAAAAACCTATTTTTGTTACATTCTTAATGTGTGGAATAAAAGTCAGCTCAGAGTCAAACATTAAGCCCAGGTTTTTTACTTGTAATGAAGGATTAAAAGACAGTGCTTGTAGTTTGGGTAAAAACTTCTCTCTCTGGGCCTCAGTTTTGTCCTGGTTAAGCTGGAGAAAATTTTCTGCCATCCATGATTAGATTTCTAAAATGCAGTTAAAAAGAGCATCCATTGGCCTGGTGTCATCAGGAGACATGGAGATCTAAAGCTGTGTATCATCAGCATAACTGTGAAAGTTGATTCCATGTCTCCTGATGACACCGCCAAGGGGGAGCATGTACAGGTTAAAAAGCACAGGACCTAAAATTGAACCCTGGGGTACTCCACATGGACTTTTATGGACTTCAGATGAGCATGTGTCTACACTTACCATGAATGTTCTGTCTGTGAGGTAGGAAGTAAACCATTTGTGTACAGTACCAGAGAGGCCAACCAGGTGTTTGAGTCTGTTTAAAAGAATAGTGTGATCCACTGTATCGAAGGCAGCACTTAGATACAGCAGAACCAACACTGTCACCTTTTGTGTATCATAATTCAATCTAAAATCATTTAAAATCTTTGTTAAGGCAGTCTCTGTACTGTGGTTTACCCTAAAACCAGACTGACATTCCTCATGAACATCAAGTGTGTCTAAAAAAGAATTGAGCTGAATAAAAACAAGATTCTCTAAAATTTTACTTAAAAATGGTAAGTGAGACACAGGTCTGTAATTATTAAAATCATTAAAATCTAAATTGCTCTTCTTCAACAGGGGCCTCACCACTGCCGTCTTAAAGGCAGTGGGAAAGACCCCCGTCTGAAGTGAGCAATTCATCATGTTTAAAAGCTCGTCTCTAAAAGATCCATGAAATGACTTAAAAAATGAGGTTGGATCTAAAAGACATGTGGTGGGCTTCATTGAGGAGAAAACTTCATAAAGCATCTCACCATTAACCAGGACAAAACTGTCCAGTGTTTCCTCAGGTGAAGACAGAGACTCAGATGGGTTAAAAGCAGAGGTTCGACTGGATAAAATATCACATCAGATAGTGTTAATCTTTCCCCTGAAGTGGGCTGCAAACCCCTCACAGAGAGTGTTTGTAGGAGTTATTTGAACTGTATTAAAATCAGGATTAAAAAGATAGTCAATGGTAGAGAATAGAAGTTTTGGGTTGTTTTTATGGTTTGTGATTATTTTAGCAAAGTATGAATTTCTTGAATTTCTAACGGCATAGTTGTATGATTTAAGATCTTCCTTGTATATTTGAAGATTTACTGTAATTTTACTTTTCCTCCATTTTCTTTCTGCCGCCCTGCAATTTCTTTTCAGTTTCTTGACTTCCTCATTTTCCGTGGTGCTATAGGCTTAGAGTGAGCCTTTATTATTTAAGTGGAGCGACTGAATTAAGAGCACACTGAAGTCTACTGTTAAAATTATCAACAATAAATCACAGGGAGCAGGTAAAGCAGTTGTAGGGTATTTTTCTAAAACATTAATAAAATTTGCAGCCACTTCAGGGGTCAGATGACACTTCCTCACAGTTCTCACAGAGGTCTCCCACTGGATAAAAAACAGTGATATAAAAAAACACACAGTAGTGGTCAGAGACAGCCAAGTCAACAATAGAGGACACACTGGTAGACAGGCCATAGGTGATGACCAGGTCCAGGGTGTGACCCAGTTGTGAGTTGGCTGAATGACGTGTTGATTAAAATCCATATAGTTAAGAATATTTAAAAATTCACTTGAAACAGGATCTAAAATATTATCTATGTGCAGGTTGAAATCACTTGTTAAAATAATCATTTTGTAGAAATTGTGTAAGATTGATAAAAAATCCGGAAAATTGGGTGATAAAAAGACTGCACTTTTTCGGTGGTCTGTATACTGTCACACATAAGATTGTAGGGTTGTTAAAAACAAAGGAGTGGTATTCAAAACTTGAGTGTTGTTCAAATAAAATAGGTTTGGTGGCCAGAGTGTTTGTAATAATTGAAGCAGTGCCACCTCCCCTTTTACCACTCCTTGTTGAAAAAGCAAAGTTAAAATTAGGTGGGGAGGCCTCAGTGAGAACAACTGGTGCATCTGCACCCAGCCATGTTTCAGTTAAAATAAAACATTGAACTTTGTGCTCTAAAATCAGGTCATTTACAATAAAAGATTTGTTCAGTAGAGAGCGGATGTTTAAGAGGGCCATGTTTATGGTCATAGGGGGTTGGTTAGCTGTATGTATTTGTGATGACAAAGTTTTAGGGACAGATCTGAGATTATTGAAATTAATGGATGATTTGTGGGAGGTTTTAAACAGCGGCCGCTCTCTACTGATAATAACAGGAATGTGGAATGAAGATGAACTGTCAATTTTAACAACTGTGGATGATGAAGGGGAGGTGAGTTGATCATTATGTCATGCCGATTCCAGTGTGAGTTCTATGTTGTATGAAAGAAGGCGGGATCCAGAGAAATTGGGATGTAAATGATCTTTTTTGAATAGTCCAGGTCTCTTGAAGAATGTAAGGAAATTGTCAACATATGGAATCTGATTAGCAGTGCATTACGATTTAAGAAATATATGTAATTGTCTCAGGTGGCTGAATTTAATGTCTCCAAAACGGGGTGGTGGGAGGGGTCCTGAGACTATGACCCATTTGTTTAAGCTGTGGATTGTGGTGATGAGGGTTATGAAGTTGGCCTTAAGTGTCTCTGACTGTTGTAATCTGAGGTCATTTGTACCAGCGTGAACAACCACTGTTGATATGGAGGGGATGACGGAGGATGTTGGGGGCGGAGTCGGTGATGTCTCTGACGAGTGCACCTGGGTGGCAGGAGGTGTGACCTTTGTTTACTCGCACGTCAAACCATTGACGTGCCGAGGACCAGCATGGACGGGTCAGGCTCGGCAGCTGAGGGACGGGTTACTGTAGACCGAACCACACTCTGCAGCGCCACTGGACCGCCCACAGGAGCCGAGGTGCCTCCGTGTCTACCCCGTGCACTCCTGCTCGGCATGCACGGAGATGGGCAGCAGCGGCCTCCTACCCCAAGACGGGCTGGGGAGCATGGCATGGAGAGGGAGGGAGCGGTGGAGGCGGCGGCGGAGCCCCTCGTCGCACATACAGTGGTCTGACCGGGTGTTCGCTGGGGAGTAGCGGAGTCTCTGGATGGTGCTGCGGTCGGTGGTGGTTGGCGTAGCGAGCCTAGCTCTGTCTCCTGCAGTAGTCCGAGAGGTGGTGGAGACCCGTAGCCCATACCAGGAACCCCGCTCTTGCTGGGTTGAGGAGCCGGGTGAAATGCAGCTGCCCAGTGCGTGTTTTGACCGCGGAACCACGGTAGAGAAGACGGACTGGGGGCGGCAGTGCGTGTGGACCCCCAGCCAGCGGGGGAAACTCCTCGAGATCCAGGACGTTGAATTTATTCCCCAACGCTATGCCGGCGGGAGGAGAGCAGGACACCCGGCTGCTGCGCGTCCTACGATGATTGCCACTGCGGGCCCCGACAGTAATCCATGGATCAGACACTGGAGTGGAGCTGATCAGGCCTTTAGATCTGGGTCTAGCCCCTTGCTGAATCCAGCGCTGTTGGTCTGGATCTCCACCAGGTTGGGATGAGGAGGGCCGGGACTCAGAGGCCGAGAGTACTGGGCCATGTCTGCCAGCTGGGCGGGTGGCGGCGGCTTGGGTCTGCCCAAAATTACATCGAGATCTCTTTCTTCCTGGATTTTAATGAAGCTGGATATCTGTTTTTTTCGAGCTGGGCCACCTTCTGACTCAGACCAGCACAACTGTCACATATGGATGAGGAGGTAAGTGACGGCATGGCTCACCTGTAGCCGGTTGGCTAGGTTTGTTGTTGTTTGCCGGCTTATTGGTCTTTGTAGTTTTGGTATCCAGTGGTTAGAAGCAGTAATCCAATTAGAAACCAGTTAAAAGCAAGGTTAAAAAGGTTCCACAGTCGTCGGTAGAATTCTAAAAGTGACTTTAGAGCGGATAAAAAACAGATTTGTTTGCGAGATTGGCGTCTGTGTGTGCGACCCACTTCCTGTGACTGACTTTTCTCACCCTCACTTAGCTTTGGCATAAAGGTCGCAATGATATCTGCTTGCCATTTAGAGTTGTAATGGCATTGACAGGCTCAGTTAATTCATGTTTGTGTGAAAATACCATGAATTTAGTTTTCTCCGCATTTAAAACCAGTTTCAGAGATTGAAGATGAACCTGAACTGTATTTAAAGCAGTCTGTAAAAATTCTAAAGCCTTTGAAAGTGAGGAAGAGCAGCAGTGAATGACTGTATCATCAGCATAAAAATGATAAAATGCATTCGACAGATTGATGCACAAATTATGTATATAATTAGTAAATAAAATTGGTCCCACGAATGAACCTTGAGGTACTCCTTTTGAGATGTTCAGGAAACCAGAGAAGGAGCCAGCCATTTGGACACATTGTGTTCTATTTGCTAAGTAATCTGCAAACCAAGTGGAAGCTTAGCTTGAGATCCCAATCCTGAGCAGTCTATCAATTAAAAGTTTGGGGTCAATCATGTCAAATGCCTGGATGATCAATAAAAATGCAACACAGTATTTCTTTACAATCTAAAACCTGAATAAAATCATTTAAAACTTTTAGAGCAGCAGTAACAGTACTGTGCCTTTTTCTAAAACCAGATTGAAAACTTGTTAAAATACCATTAGTATCTAAAAATAGTTTTAATTGCTCACTGACAATTTTTCAAATATTTTTGCCAGGACACATAGTTTAGAAATCGGTCTGTAATTGTTGACCTCTGAGGGATCACCACTCTTTAAAAGTGGAATCACAAATGCCGAGCTCTCTGTTGCTGTCCTCTCCTTTGTTGTGAACAGACCATGAGCAATAGGCCATTTAGGTGACTGTGTTTAGAGGAGGGGTTATGTCCTTGTCACAGTAAAACTGTATTGTAAGAATCCGTTGGATATTAATTGACAATAACTGAGGAAATCAATGTCAAATAATAATACCCAACATATTATCACAGCATATATTATGGTGCCCTGTGTGAGGCGTTTCAAACAGAAACTTATGAAATAATTAAAGAGTAATGTTTCTGTGTGACAGAAACTTCTATACTTGTAACAGGCAAAATTTCTACTTTATCTCACTGAATAGAAAAAAAATCCCCTCTATGGTGTTAGCTTTCTATCAAAAGTCGCATGCGGTAAAAGAATGCCAAGAAAACACTCTGGAATGATACTAACACTATCATTTACCACATTTTAATATTATTTATTCCAAAAATACTAATAAACCACTGATTATTGACTGGATATGGTGGACACTCCAGAAGTTACAATAACTTGAATCATGCGTGTCTTTTTCTGTCACTTGTGACAGCTTCTTGATATTTATATAAAGTTGTAAGCATAAACCGTTTCTTCAAATCCATGGCGGCTTTCTACTGAAAATCAATATGCCGGGCTTCTTCACACAACTGAAAACTTTGTATTACTGAACAAACTGAGGATGAATACCTCCTTCTCCGTCATTATTGCTACAAGCCAGTATTGCTGGAAGTTATCGTCCAGGAGTGAAAAGAAAAAGTTTCATGTGGGCGGGATCAGCTCTGAACAAGAGTGAACAATCACTGAAGGGCAGGGCCTGCCCCCTTTGTGTCAAAAGTCTATTTTCTCAGAGAGCAGAATTTGTCTCAGTGAGCAGGAGTTTACTTTGAGTGAACTGAAAGAGAGAGCGCGAGCAGGAGGAGAGTGAGAGTGGCTTAAAGCAACCATGCGAGAGAAGCCCACACAGCTACTCTAGTGTGGACTTTTGTGCACAGTTATTCCTGTGCGCGATCCAAAATAATTTGCTCACGCGAGTGTGTTTTTTTTGTGTGGAGCATGTGTTTTACGCTTGCGCGACTTTTGATATAAATCTGACACTGTATTCATCCATTTAATTTACACAACACATATCAAATTCAGTGCTATACTTGTTGAAATTATTTGACAATGTGTTTTAATCTGTTTCCATTATCTGTGAACCTGCTTTGTGCTTTACTGTGGTGAATGTTTTCACACTTGCACTTCAAGATCGAGTTTAATTACATAAATCATTGTTTAAAGAGCTGTCACTGGCTGGCCCTGTGACTCTCCATGCTGCATGCTCTTTGTCTCTGGTGCACTGAGGTTTCACGCATGATTAATGAAGAAAAAGGACGTACAACAAACATAATAAGAAAGAGAAAACTCCGTAGAGTTCGCGGAGCTGCTGTAAGAGGCTGCCGTTTGTTCAGCACCGGAAGTTAAAAGTTGTTAAAATCCAATCCTGTAAAATCCAATAGGAGGCTTGTACCTATTTGCATAGTTAAATCCAGGTGGCAACTTCTTTTTTTTGGCTGGACAGTGTATTTTACTCTGCTATGAGATTCTAGCTACTATAAGGGCACTGAGACACCTCATTTCCCCGGCCAAACTAGCTACCTGCCACGGGAAACCACTGCACATAGTGGGAGGTTCTGTGTGCAAAATTTCAGACATGATTCTTAGCCACAAATTGCCGTGTTTGTGTGCCTGTGGTTTGGTTTGCTCCCAGGATACTACCTTTGCGACAATATAGAAAACAAGATGCTGCATTTCAAGGGGCTGACTCTAATAAATTCATATTCAGCAGAGACAAATATGAGGATGGATTTATGATTGGTCCATGGATCTGTCACTGGTCTCAATTTTTACTTTAGTCCACTTGTCTCTGCTAAACATAAGACTGGATTTGATTGGATTGGATTAGATTAGATTAGAATAGATTAGATATAACTCAAGATGCTTAAAACCTCCAGCTGCTAAATAGTTTTTTTTTTTTTGCTGTCGTTACCGTAAGCCCCCTACAGACACACCTTCCTGTAGTTTGGTTGGCCCAGTGCTGTGCTCATGATGAATTCATTTTGGGTTTTGGGTATATGTACACTACATTGCCAAAAGTATTCGCTCACCTGCCTTGACTCTGATATGAACTTAAGTGATATCCAATTCCTAATCCATAGGGTTCAATATGACGTCAGCCCACCCTTTGCAGCTATAACAGCTTCAACTCTTCTGGGAAGGCTGTCCACAAGTTTAGGAGTGGGTTTATGGGATTTTTTGACCATTCTTCCAGAAGCACATTTGTGAGGTCACACACTGATGTTGGACGAGAAGGCCTGGCTCTCAGTCTCTGCTCTAATTCATCCCAAAGGTGTTCTGTCGGGTTGAGGTCTGGACTCTGTGCAGGCCAGTCAAGTTCATCCACACCAGACTCTGTCATCCATGTCTTTATGGACCTTGCTTTTTGTGCACTGGTGCACAGTCATGTTTAAAGAGAAAGGAGCCAGCTCCAAACTGTTCCCAGAAAGTTGGGAGCATGGAATTGTCCAAAATGTCTTGATATGCTGAAGCATTCAGAGTTCCTTTCACTGGAACTAAGGGGCCAAGCCCAGCTCCTGAAAAACAACCCCACACCATAATCCCCCCTCCACCAAATTTTACACTTGGCACAATGCAGTCTGACAAGTATGGCTCTCCTGGCAACCGCCAAACCCAGACTTGTCTACTGGATTGCCAGACAGAGAAGCGGGATTCATCAATCCAGAGAACACGTCTCCAGTGATCTAGAGTCCAGTGGCGGTGTGCTTTACACCACTGCATCTGATGCTTTGCATTGCACTTGGATGCAGCTGCTCGGCCATGGAAACCCATTCCATGAAGCTCTGTACTTACTGTTCTTAAGCTAATCTGAAGGCCACATGAAGTTTGGAGGTCTGTAGCGATTGACTCTGCAGAAAGTTGGCGACCTCTTCGCACTATGCTCCTCAGCATCCGCTGACCCCACGCCGTCAGTTTACGTGGCCTACCACTTAGTGGCTGAGTTGCTGTCGTTCCCAAACACTTCCACGTTCTTATAATACAGCTGACAGTTGACTGTGGAATATTTAGGAGTGAGGAAATTTCACGACTGGATTTGTTGCACAGGTGGCATCCTATCACAGGTCCATGCTGGAATTCACTGAGCTCCTGAGAGCGACCCATTCTTTCACAAATGTTTGTGAAAGCAGTCTGCATGCCTAGGCGCTTGACTTTATACACCTGTGGCCATGGAAGTGATTGGAACACCTGACTCTTATTATTTGGATGGGTGAGCGAATACTTTTGGCAATATAGTGTATGTGTATATATGTGTATATGTTTATTTTAAATATGTTTCTAAGTGTATCCAAAAACTGAAGAGTTTGTCTTCAGCCTGCTCTATTGTAAAGTGAATTGAGATAACACTTGTTATGAATTGGAACCATACAAATAAAGACAGATTGACTGATTGATTAATCATTAGGTCTGTCTTGATCAGCTCAGATGATTCTTCGGTGTATTTGGACGTAATCAGAGAGTGTAGCCTCTCATCCACTGAAAGTTTGAACTGAACTTTTGTCTGAACTCTAGTTCCTTTAACTGGACTAGATGAATCAAGACAGTGTCCCTGAAAAGTGGATTGTTAGTCTCGCAAATAGGGCAAATCCTGAACTCTAACTTTAAAGGTCTCATATTTTGTTCATTTTCTGCAGTTTAACATGGATCCTTGATGTCTTCATGAAACAGTAGTGACACGCTTTGGTCCAAAAAGCCTATGAATTAAGCACAGCTGCATTCTTTCCCCGTTCACATAACCCCTCTGTTCAGAATGGCTGGTTTTGAGAGCGGTCGCCTTTATATGCTAATAAGCCAGATCAGAAAACATACAGCCATTCATGATAGTCCTTCAGCGTAACTCCCAAAGCAAGCACTCCAGCCACGCACCGCTTCCAGTCCCGAACACATACAAACCCTTAATTCATGCCGGTGTACGTACCTTACACCGGTTACCACATTCAGTTACAACAGTGAAGCTCTTTTACCCCAAACATCACAGGTTAACACACAACGTGCTAGCCGCAGAGAAATAGTCACAATGTAGCCTACCTTCTGGGCTAACGTTAGCACAAATGGAGGGACCTGGTTGACTGATTATATTCAGCCAACTGTTAAACTTCTCTTCCTGAAAACACACAAACTACAAATTCATGCCGTTTTACAGATAACACCGATTTCATTTTCTCAAACATCACAGGCTAACCCAAAACATGCTAACCTCGGCCTAGTCACCACAGTGGGACTGTTTATATTCAGCAAACTGTTAAACTTCTCTTGACTAATTTGGGAATGCTCATGCATTTAAGTTTATCCTTTAGACTTTCAACAAGTAACATGAACATTGATGAACATGTTGTGCAGATACCTATAGTTCAGTTCACCCTGCTGTTAGCATTAGCTCATAGCAATAAGTAAAATCAATACTAAACAGCATTAAAATACTCACATTTCCATCATCAGGTTTGGCGACAGATTGTTGGAACTGAGCCCGGATTCAGGAAAAGTCTAGTTCCCAGCCCTGTGTTAAACTGAAGAAGCAGTTGGCAGTGTGAAGTGACTGGCACACACATGCAGGTTTTAGCTGACTGTAGCTGCTCATTCCCTTCAAAAATAAAAGTAATCCACTGGGCCCTTTGGTCCTCTGAGGTTGGTAGCTATATGTGAAGATATATGTGGCTGTTTACAGCCAACAACTGAGCAGCTTAGACATGCTGAACACTGATCTCTCGCTAAGAATATAAACAATATGGCTGCACTTTGCAGAGGAATCTCTCCAACGGGGGGAGGGGGGATACTCAGGTAGACCAATCAGGTTAGGTATACAAATCAAAAAGTATACTGTTACGTAAGAGTATATCCACAGACTCAACAGCTCACTGAATACCATGAGTTTACATTTATGCAGTCTGCTAAATACAGGTTTTGTTGTCTACTATCACATTTTGTGGGCTGGGAGGAAGGCCAAATCCCCAAAAATGTGTTCAAAAGCCTTAAAAAGTGTTTTTTGCATTATATATGTCCCCTTTAACATCTGTATGTAGAGCGGATTTAAAAGGTTAACTAAGTACTGTCTCTACAATGTGAATGCCATTTTATTGAACGACAAGGAACTAGATACTGGGTCAGCTAAAATGTTCCTTGCTCAGATGATTGGTCAAAGTTTCAGGCAAGTTAAAGTGACTGGTGTAATGGTCCTGTCTTATTATTTACTTGTCATTCTGATTTCAAGTTCCTGTTTTATGTTGCTAATTCCTGTCTCCCTCCCTTCAGTTCCTGGTTCGTTCCCGGTTCGCGATTACCAGACCACTCCCTAATGTGTTTCACGTGTGTCTTGTTACCTGCACTTCCTGCACCTTTATACTACTTGCATGCTCACTCACAATCCGCCAGATCAACTCGCGGCTATCGTAGTTATCCAGCACAGCGCTTCCCGACCATTCTCGTTTTTTGACCTGTTTCCTGCTTCCTGGTTTCTGATTCTTGCCTGCAGATTCTGCACCTCTGTCTGATTCTCTGCTTTTTTGGTAATGAACCATTTTGGAATAAAGACAAAGCCTTCTGGTCCAACTTCACATTTGAGTTCTTTTTGACTGCGCTATGACAACTGGACAAAACAATGAGGCTGCATAGAGTTCACAGGGATTGGCTGCATTTGTATTAGTGGCTGTGAGCACAGAACCACAATTTACTGAAGAGAGTTTTACACCTGATTTAAGTTAATTTTAATAGTTAAGTGCACTGTAAAAAATGAAGGGTGACATGTACTTTGGTCTCTACTCCGCTGTCTTTCAGGTTGTAACAGTTCTGTTAGTTCATCTGAAGGAGAAGTTTAACTCTACTGTGACAATTAAATCTGACATAAAACGAACATGTGAATGAGAAATGACCTTAAGTTTTACAAGAATAAATGTTTATATTTGAAAAGAATACATTTGTCATTAATTGTTGAATCAGATATTGGTTGTCTTGTTTCCTGTTTCTAAAACAAATAGACTGTCACAATAAGAAGAACACATCAGTTCTCCTACAGGACACACTTGGTCTTATTTACAATCCCTGCATCCCTACATATGATCAGCCAAACATCTGGCCATGAAGTTGGTTCAGCTGATAATCACACACAGAAAAATCTACAATAGAAACAGAGAAAACATGAACTTACCTCAGAGTCTCTAGGCCACAGTTTGGACTCTGCAGAAAATCACACAGCAGCTTCACCCCTGAATCATGAAGTTTGTTCCTGCTCAGGTTCAGCTGTCTCAGATGGGAGGGGTTGGACTTCAGAGCTGAGGCTAAAGAAGAACAGCCGATCTTTGACAAACTGCAGCTCCTCATTCTGAATAAAGAAGAGAGAACGAGGAGAAAAACTATTTAGGATCCAATCAGATGTGTCCACATCATACAGTCTGCTCAGCAGAGCCAATCAGCTGCTGCTATGACCCCTGTGATAACATTACACATAAGTAGGGATGTACAATATCTTCTATCTAAATGTTGGGCCCATATATCAGCCGGACATCTCAGCAGGATGTGAAGGAGCTGAATCATGAAGATGATAAAGTTTGAATCAGAACCATCAGACCTTCATCAGATGCAGACTTTGACTTCTTCATCCTCATCCTTTGCACTCTGCAGTGTGCTCTAAAGACTGAAGTTTGAGCTCTAAACTACAGATAGTTTCATATGTCCCACTTGAGAAGAATGTGTTTGGATGTTATTTGAAGCTCTTTGTCAGGATGTTCTCAGAGGACCACCCTGCTGTTTCATCACAATGATTTCACTCTGTTCACTTCACACTGATGTCTATGTGTGGTCCTCACTGCTCTAATGATGATCAACTATAAAGCCCTCATAAAAACAGTGTCTATGTCTGTCATCTTTGTCCTGTTTCATTGCCACTTCTTCCAAAGTCAGCCGCCCATGAACCTCTGCTAAACTTGAAGTATTAGTGATCCTAAACAGACTAAATCAGGAATCAAATCTGTTTGTGCTCAACAGAAAGTCTGACTTTAGCTCGAAAAAGATTTGTGTCTAAACTCAAACTGATGACTATCATGTCTTTGTAGATGTGCTGTTTCTGACTCTGATTACATCTCTTTCAAAAGTGTAATTTATTTTTCTAAGTTTGTATAATACAAACTTGACACAATCTGTATTTTTTAAAAATGTCAGCCCCCTTCTGTTTCAGTGGGCAAACACCATTAATATCTTAACAATGATTTTATTGTAAATCATCTGCAGGAAGGTGTTTTGGGAAAACTCATTTACTTTCTAGGTTCAGGTTAGAAATTGAAATTAAGCTAGTGTTACAAACAAAGAACAGGATGATAAGCACGGTTACATGCAAAGAAGGAGAAGAAGAACTTGGACACCCACCCCAACCACCTACCCACCCCGTGGACAGAAAACATTAACTTACCTCAGAATCTCCAGTCTACAGTTTGGACTCTGCAGAAAATCACACAGCAGCTTCACCCCTGAATCCTGAAGATCCTTGTTGTCACTCAGGTCCAGCTGTCTCAGATGGGAGGGGTTGGACTTCAGAGCCGAGGCTAAAGAAGAACAGCCGATCTTAGAAAAACTGCAGTGCTGCAGTCTGAATAAAGAAGAGAGAATGAAGAGAAAAACTATTTAGGATCCAATCAGATGTGTCCACATTACACAGTCTGCTCAGCAGAGCCAAACAACTGCTGCTCTGACACCTGGTCAGTCCATCTGTGATCACAGTGGCTGTAGGTGAGCTGAAGAAAATCTTAACCCAATTCAGAAATGATTCCCCAAAGACAAAGTTTGGCATTGTGAACAGACGAAATGAGCGGGTGACTATCCTAGCTTCTTCTGCGTCTAATGTGACTATGATAGATTTGGTTTGATGGTGTGAAGGAGAGTCCATCATATTGAAAAGTCGGCCTGTGTTATGGAGGAGCGTCTACGTTTGAGGAAGCCGCTCTGATCAGGATGGATGATGGATGAGAAGACGTTTTCACTTCTGTGTGAAAGTGTTTGGGGAGGATTTTTACATCAACATTGAGGAGTGAGGTGGGACAGCCACTGACTGCTAGAGTGGCTTCATCAGGTTTATGGAGGAGTGGAAATGCAGCAGGGTTCATGTTTGGCAGAAGTCTAGATCTATGTTTGATTTCAGTCATTACTCTTTGGAAGAGAGGAGTTCAAATGGTCCAGAAATGTTTGTAGATCTCAGCAGGGAGCCATCAGGTCCTATAACTTGTTATTGGGCATGAGACTGAGAGCCATGGAAAGTTCTTTGTTGGTTATTGGAGCATCAGGCAAAGAAACTTGGTCTTCAGTGAGTCTTAGTAGGTCAGTGCTATTGAAGAGTATGTTGATATCTTGTTGGTCTGGGTCTTTACCTGAAAACTGAAGATTGGCTTAAAAGTCCTTAAAGATGTTGTTTTGTTCCTCTGATGAATGTGTTGGCTTCCCTACAACTAAGGTTGTACATAACATCTCTCAGCCATTTGTTATGTTATGGAGGTTTCACATCTTTCCTCTCAAAATTGCTCATCTAGCTAATAAAGAGGAAAAGGCAATAATATTTTTTTGTGAGTGGGCATATCTGAATAAGCTGAAACTAGAAATATATCAAACATTCCAGCCATGGGAGAGGATGTAATAATGTAGCCATAAGACCGAGAAAGTGTGTCAAAGAAGGACCACCAGAAAGGACCAAGTTTTGAACAGGACCATAGCATATAATAAATAGTTGCAGGGGTTAATTTACACCTGTCACACACGTTTCGCTTTAATACAGTGCAGTCGAGGTAACACTTTGGATTGTATTATGTATTTGTATTACGTTGAAAATCATCTTGTCAGAGTCCATGCATCAGAAATTGTGTTTTCTCAATTATTATTTAATTCATGTAGAATTTGTATTTTCTACATTCATTCTCCATGTCTTTATTTGGATTTGTTGCAATGATGTCTTCAAGGTTTGATATTTTCTTCCAGATCAGTTTCCTTTTCATGTCCTCTCTATTGTTGTGAACAGAGCAAGAGCAATGGCCATTTAGGTGACTCTGTTTAGAGGAGCCAAAGGGTTTTGTCCTTGTCGCAGTAGAACTGTGTTGTGAGAATCTGTTGGATATTCGTTGACAATAATTGAGGAAACTAATGTCAATTAATACCCAACAAATTATCACAGCATATATTATGGTGCCCTGTGTGAGGTGTTTCAAATAGACACTTCTGAAATAACAGACAAAAACTTATAACAGACAAAATTTTTACTTTATCTCCCTGAATAGGAAAAAAACTTATATCAAATTCAGTGCTATGCTTGTTGAAATTATTTGGCAATGTGTTTTAATCTGTTTCCATCATTTGTGAACCTGCTTTGTGCTTTAATGTGGTGAACATCTGTACACTTGTATTTCAAGCTTGAGTTTAATTCAGTCAATCATTGTTTAAAGAGCTGTCACTGGCTGCCCTGCGACTGCATGCTGCAGATGTGTAATGTTCAGATGAATTAATAATTTTGAGTGTCCTGTTACTGTGTCAGCGAACGCTTGTATTGAAAATCTCTGGTTGAATCCGGTGTTGTGAGATTAAAGTACTACTGTTTTTATAGTCTGCTATGAGATTCTAGCAACTATAAGGGAATTAAGACATTTTATTGCCAGACTTGCTACCTGCCACAGGAAACCGCTGCCAACAGTGCGAGGTTCTGTGTGCATAATTTCAGACATAATTCTTAGCCCAAATTGCCATGTTTGCTGTTGAGAGATTTGCTCCCAGGATACTTTGATTTATATGACTGCTTTGCAGAGTTTGCCGCTTCCTGTGGCCAGGTTAAAGCCCTTTTCTTCATACTGCCCCTTGTGGAGGAGGGTGGTAGTGAACTCAGCTCCACACTGCCTCTGGTGTCAGTTAGCTCATGTTCCTTATAATGCCCTCTTGTGTAAAGGCATTATAATCACATTGCTGTGTCTTAAAGCTCAAAATAGGAAGAGAATATACCTTCATTTTGAGCTCCTTCAGAAAAATAATTAACAAAGAACACCCGAGCCTTCCTTTCATATCCTGTCTAATATAAAGCATGATAAAGGAGTGATCAATATCAGAAAACTAGTCTGTGGTAAGAATCAGTCACATTCCTATTTCGTTGTACCAGACCTATCAGGTGGAATAGTGTCCTATCAGTTCTACTGAAAATTCCCAGTAGTCACTGGTTCAACTCTTTAGATGCAAGTACTGTCCTTCCATCCATCTTCCTCTGCTTATCCGTGGTCGGGTCGCAGGGGCAGCACCCTAAGCAGGGAATCCCAGACTTCCCTCTCCCCAGTCACTTCGTCCAGCTCTTTCCGGGGATCCCAAGGCATTCCCAGGCCAGCTGAGAGACATAGATCTCCCTTTGGCCATCTACTGGTGGGACATGCCCGGAACACCTCACTAGGGAGGTATCCAGGAGGCATCCTAATTAGGTGCCAAGCCACCTCATCTGGCTCCTGTCAACGTAGAGGAGCAGAGGCTCTATGGATGACCGAGCTTCTCATCCTATCTCTTGGGGAAAGCCTGGACACTCTGTGGAGGAAACTCATTTCGGCTCCTTGCACCCACGATCTTGTTTTTTCCGGCACTGTCCACAGCTCGTGATGGGAGGTAAAGGTAGGAATGAAGATCAAGCGATAAGTCGAGAGCTTCACCTTTCGGCTCAGTTCCCTCATTACCCCGACTGACCGGTGCAGAGTCTGCATCAGTGCCGACGCTGCACCGATCCGCCTGTCAATCTTCCGTTCCATCCTTCCC